>JAUZST010003778.1:0-16873 GCA_034779995.1 Parotocinclus haroldoi
GTGTGTGTGTGTGTGTGTGTGTGTGTGTGTGTGTGTGTGTGTGTGTGTGTGTGTGTGTGTGTGTGTGTATGTGCGTGTGTGTGTGTGCGCGTGTGTGTGTGTGTGTGTGTGCGTGTGTGTGCATTACCTAAGGGGGCACCCATGCCAAGAATAAATTGTCTGTAGCTATTTAAGAAGAACGTTTAGCCCCGATTTAGTCGTCGCGGAGCAGGAAACATTTTCCAAACCCTGCAGATTGCAGCAATTTACATTATATGAGGGAAAAACCACCGAAACAAACATTGGAGTGCAGTCCATAATGCAGTGGATGGATTTATGTGGATTAAATGGACTCAAATGCCAGTTTTAACAAAGTCTGGCTACGCGAGCAGCATTCAGGCAGAGGCCATACCATAAACACCAGGGCATTGCTGCGGGCCTTGGATTCTGGGAAGAATGAAACCTGTGATCTTCTACTCTACAATGTGATTAGGGCAGATGAGCTATTTTCATTAAATTGGGTTTGATGGTTGGAGGAAAGACTTGGCCGGAACCGGACTGTTTATTAACTTATTTGTGCTGAGCCTCGCTAGTTTGTGTCACATCTTTTCTTTTCATTAAGTAAACATTTTCATTGCATTGGAAAGCTCCAGAAGTATATGCAGTACATGTATTTATACATTAATTACCACAGCATTTTAATCAGGTTAAGGTTCTGGCCCTTGGCATGGCCATTCATTCCAAAACACAAATTGTACTTTTTAAAAATCAGTCTGATGTTGATGCGTTTCTGTGTTTGTGTTGTCTTGATGCATCATCCAAAATCGAGTTGTGATGATGGTTTGGTGTGTATGAGTGCATGAGTACTCTGAATTGGGTTGTTGCTGCCTTGGGCCCTGTTCCACCGTCTAGGCACCAGCTAAGCAAACCAGCAACAGTAACTAGGATAAGAAAATGAATGAATGCATAAGGATTTTTGACAATTAGTAGATGCCCTTATCCAGATGACTTACAAATTATACAGTTCTAAGTCAATTGTGGGTTACCCTGTGGCCTTGCTCCAGGACCAAGCAGTGGCAGCCTGGGTGGATTTTAAACTTTGGACCTTCTGGTCCATAGTGCAGTACCTTGACCACTATCCCACAGTCATCCAGTTTTTGTTTACAAACAGTGGCAGTACAGTGAGGCCAACTAAAGTGCTAAGTGACATTTAACCAAGCAGTGCTAAAGAACAACATTAACCTGTTGACTGTGCTGCTAGAACTTCCCTGGTCATATTTAAGTCTCGGTTTTGCACAGCAGAAACTTCTAAGGGCCACACCAGCTCAGTTTTAAAAAGGTAAGCCACACAAGTCCATAGAATGTGGCCATCATTTGTACAATCAGAAACATTCTCAAGCAGAATTAAATTCCACAAAGACCATTTTTCCAATTTTAGTGCAAACAGTTTCACATTACATACATTCCAAAGAAACACAAACCCTTTGCTATCAACTCAATGGAGGCAACACATTAATTAAAGGGGAAAGTAATTTTAATGACTGACAATTGGCATACAAAGCCATGGCTACGTCAGTGCCTGGCCTCTATTAGATGCATATTTTTAATAATTGAACAGGTGTTGCAAAATTAGGTGGTGTTTGGAATCTACAATGCTGTCTACAAAAAGTCTTAGGCCACTATTACAATATGTTATATATGGTCAATATACCATTGCTGGTATACAGACAATATATATTCTTAAATTCCATTGCTTATTTATTGAAACTAAATTTGAATAACTTGTAGAACTTGAATTACATGAAATGATTCATCAAATTACTTAATTAGTTCCTTAGTCACTGACTAACTCTTAAATCTCACAAGATAATTGCCGTTTGTTTCTCTCTGCTATAGTAGGCTGAACCTGAAGTCTTCTTTTCTGGTGATATTAGCACATTAGCTACAAACCTTTAAGCTTTATCACTGATTCTGGTAAATGCGTTTCAGCTTTCCTTTGTTTCCTACATATATACACAATTTTAATCACTATCTGCAGTATATTGGTTAGTCGTTCTCAGTTGTCAACCTGTCCAGTTTTCGTGCTAACAAGCTAGCTAAAGCAAAAATACGAGTAAAAAGTGCAAAAATAAAATACATTTACCTAGTCTTCTGTCTGACTGCAGTTAAGAAGTATTATAAGCATAGTATAGTGCATCCCGAAGTCAACACTTTATCCATTTTAGAGCTAACGGTTGCTGAAGAATTTGCTGATAAATCTGGTAATTAATCTGGAACAAATATCAAGCCTGCAAGAACATTCCACTGAAATTAATGTCATGTTACATGCAAAAGTGTTCTGGCAAAACCACTTATTCCATTAAGATTGATGGAGAGCATTGCCACGTTCTCCAGAAGCATGATCATTTCAAAGCCCAAGAGTGAACTAAACCTCAGCATCATTAGTGGTCAGGAATGCAAACACCACCATGCTGATTAAGGTGCATCACAAATTCTCATACCGATTCTAAGCCAAGAATTGAGCAGTTGTATTACAGTTAAGGCCAGTGGGGTTTTTCAGTCACCGCTGCAACCGCACCGTCAGAAGCTGATGGAAACTGAGTAAAAAATTAGGCACGTCTGTTTTTTTCACAAAGACTTGGTTAAGTTTCACCAAAGCTATATAACTGCACATATTATTTTAGGTATGGGTTAAACTAAGTCTTATTAATTTCCTCAACCCACCCACCCCAGGTGTGCTAAGACGTTGGTAAAGGTTAAAAAGGTTTGAAATTAAAATTTGATAAAAAGTTAGTGAGAAGTTAAATGTTTGAGAAAAGTGTGAGTAATACAATTGCCAATGGGGTAAACACATTTACCAGTGGTTTGCAATATATTTATTTTATGTATTTATTTATTTATTTGTTTGTTTGTTTATTTGGGGGTGCATTGTAATTATTGTGGTTTTGTGCTTCTCATTAGCTTCTTTGGCACTTGGTATATAAAAGCATGAATTTACAACAGAAACCACAATTTTATTACTTATAATTCATTTTTAATCATACTCAGCTGCTGAAATGTAGTTCTTTGTTTGGTAGGATATTACGCATTCAAATCCATTAGCTGTAATGCTAATTAAACTAACTCTTTTGAATTGTACTGAAAGCAGTAATGACATTAATCCTTTGAGGACCACATTTTAAAACAATAATTGTTTATATTGAAACAACCTACAATCCTGAATGGGTTAGGAAGGATGTTTCTATGAAATAGGTCAATCCGAAACTAAAAAACTGTTAATGATACATAAATGCTTTAGAGATACCACTGAAAGCATTAGTGACTGAAACCACTGATGTTTTATTGATCAACAGTATTATGAACAAAACAACAGATCCTCAATAAGTGAATGTGAATCAGTTTATATAGTCCTAAGTTAAAGAGAATATACGGGTAATTTGGAGGGGCAAACAAATCAGTACTACTACAATAGGACATCCACATCCACATTGTTACAAACCAGTAGCGAAAGGTCATAAATACTAACACAAGTCTCTAAAGACATCAACTGAGTGCAATCTGTAGTCCAAACAAGGTAATAAGCAAGTGAACCTATGCACAGTAAATTAGTGACATTTGGAGTAAATAACACACTGCGGCTGCCTATAAACTCTTAAATCTCAACTCTGCTCGTGGATCTTCAATATTTATTGGCTTGTGTAACCAAATGGGCAGAAGAATACACTACACTAGACTGCAATAAAACATGCCAGTACATAAATAAACAATTAACTTAGGGATCTGATAAAATTACTAAGTACAATATGGTAGGGATGTGTACAGTAAATATTACAGTAACATTTTTATGACCTCAACCATTAAGGGAAAAAGATGTTGACTGGATGGACGTTAAACAGCAAATAACCTGACACTATAAACTGTTACACTGTCGGTCTCTTTGTAGTTTAAAAAGTGCCAACTATCATTGATTGCCATGTTAAATGTTAGGGAGAATTTAGCCCTAAGCTATTGGGATGTCCTCCTAATTCCATTGATTTTACAACACCTGTAGCAATACAGCTTTTTTACCCAACATGACTCTTTATTTTGGATGTTTATGGTGGTTTGCTAATACTAATTGAGCTAAACTGAACTAAAAGTTAGCTGAACTCAACCAGAGCCAAATGTATTTTTTCCATTAGACTAGATACAGCATATTTTGTAGATGCAAACCATGTTACAGAATTACAGCATTATTGGCTAGCATACACAATTTCTGGAATTTATTAAAAAACAGTTAAATTTAATAATTAGCTATGTTGAGTTAACAACAAATATAAACAACATATAATATTAAAGGGACATGTTTTTTTTTTGGCGGCTAAGCTTCTTTATGAAATCCAGGTGCAAGATTAATGGAATTTGCGCTACACATGCATGTTTCAGATTATTTCTGATTTTATAATGCTGGAGCTCAACATTGAGAAAATGCCTAGATTGTCAAATGATGTATGTTATGTTTGTGCTTATAATGATTAGTTACATTGCTTACAAATATGAGGGATACTTCAAAATTAATATAAAGCAATTCAAAAGCAAGCATTTGATTTTTTCATTAAACAAGATCATCAGAAAAGTTGTTCGGTTGCGCAAATAAGATGCAAACTCAATAATCATGATTGAATAAAAAGTGATATATTCATTGGGGTGAACAGAAGCATGTTAAACAGGATGAGAGTGACACACATTGACTGTTAAGTAGGGTGTATGATCACCCAAGACTGCCAAAACATACTGACAGCGATGGGGCATAGACAGGATCAGATTTGCCAGCAGTTCATGTGGGATCATCTTTATATTCATTTTGAAATATCACATATTTTTTTTGGGCAGTGTAGCTTAAGCGCTTTTACAGCCAACTCTTGTTAGCTTCTAATGCAAACACATTTTTATCCTAAGTTCTTGTTCAGCTCTATTTTAGTTGCATAACATCGAACGACCAAACGTTTAAATCAGTTTCAGTTATTTCAATGTCGAATAATTGCTAGTTATAACGTGAATTGGCAATCCAATCTGAAAACATATTTTCGACAACTCAGCCATAAAGTGATTTAAAAAACATAAACGAATGTAAAATCACAAAACTTCTTGGGATGTGATTGTAATGTTACAATCCTTTAATTTAATTCAACTGGGAATTCCTAAATCATTATAATTACAGGAATATGATCATTGTTCACATACCCAAACACAAGACATATTTTACACTTTTCTCCTACTTTCTCTGGTATATTTAGAGTTTGAAAAAATTATTTTATTATGTGCTCTTTCTTCTGCTTTTGACAATTAACCCCATAATGATTTGGCCTCTGGAGATTTCTCTTTGAGGCATTCTCTGTGATGGACAGGGCCAAGTCTCTGTGGAGACCTGCAATTTCGTAAAACAACACAGTTCAGGCTTGCCAGGGGCTACAGCAGCTCGTATGTGAGCCATGTCAGAGAAGGATGTGCTGCTGTCTGTTTGCCTGCTAAGCTCTCTGCTTTATTTCACTGTCATACTCTTATTTCTCCATTTGGTCTCCCATTTCCAAAAGAATCAGAAGTTAAGGCCAGTTTCAGAGAATGTATCACTTCAATGTGCTTAATGCCACCTTAGAATAGTATTGAGATTTGATCATTTTTTGGACACCAGTGTCCTGTTTTCTGATTCTTATTAACATTTCTTAGACATCCAGGTCTGTTTGTCATTTTGCCTTTTAGTATATTTGTCTTCCACAGGATTTCAGACAATCCGATGAGTAATCATGATTATTTCACTTAGGATCTTAAATTCGAGCAAAAGCTACTACATTTCAGGATCATCCATAAGATATTTGTTAAGTCAAACCATTACCCTGTCAAATATAAGTAAATGTGATGGGCAGCTTAACATTAGATAGCTTAACAGCATTTGAGAATTTGCAGAGTTTTCACAACTTATTAAGATGACCTATTTTCTCATGATGGCAGGGCAGAGCTAATTTGCTGGCCCGTGACCCAGGTTTAAGTTTAAGGAATTAGGCATGACTGGGCATGTCTGAGAGGGAGAGACCAGACAGGTGATCATCCCCTAACAGTGATGGTGTCTCCTTTCCACAGTGCACCTCTGGTTGTACCCAGTGAATTCTAGTGGCTCCAGATCATTTATAACCCTGACAAGGGTCCCAAGATAAACCAGGGTAAACCTGTATATGACATGTTTTTAAAATTTCTAATGAAATATTAACAAATGAATTATATTTTTAAGCATAAAGTTGGAATAAAATGGTATAAGATA
The DNA here is from genome assembly GCA_034779995.1 of Parotocinclus haroldoi. NCBI lineage: Eukaryota > Metazoa > Chordata > Actinopteri > Siluriformes > Loricariidae > Parotocinclus > Parotocinclus haroldoi. Next base: position 6,275 of record JAUZST010003778.1, read on the forward strand.
TAAAGATATTAAAGATGATATAAAGATTTTAAAGATGTTATTCTTTTGTTTCATGGAGCGGTTTAGGGGAATTTGTATACGGAAATGCTAACTGCTAGGTTGTGGCAATGTTAGCATTTTGTGCACTGTTTTAAAACAGGCTGTTATAGTCATTTATAAACTGTAGATTTGTCATTTTTTTTTAAAAAAAAGGCATGATTTGTATTATGAAAGATTTCAGAGCAACCGCTAGAAGAATTACTAGAAGCTAATAATGACTCCCATAATGCTAACTATTTAGATTTCACCATCTTTGAGCAATATCTAATCTAGAAAAACTTTAAGGAGTTAGTTTATAATGTGGTACTGGACACAGAATTATATTAAGTAGTTGCATTTGCACTACTTGTAACCAAACTTGTAACCAAACTCTCTCTCTACCACATACACACACACACACACACACACACAAACACACTCGCTCCTGGTCTGCATTGTTGAAATGTCAATAGCACTAGTCTTTGCTGATCATGCAGAACGTTAGTTGTGTGTCATCGACACTGCAGTGTGTGTGTGTGTGTATGTGTGTGTGGACACCTTCTCCAATCCACCAGTCCCACACCCCTCTGACCCCCCGGGACTGTAATGTAGCGCTCTCGTTGACAGCTCCATCGCTCTCCGTAAATAGGGCATAATTTGTGAGGCCAGGCTATGCAGGGGATGCTGGGTAATTAAGAGGGCGTCTCAAGCCACCGTGGCCTGGCGATGACAGGCGTCAGCTGCCTGCTGTATGGATTTCTCTCATCTTTGAGTCTCTCGGGAGGGTACAGGCCATAAACAGGTCCTTGCTCTCCCAGTGGTATGCTTTTAGGACTTCAAATCAAAGGACTGAGGAGGTCTGAAAGACACTTGTGTCTGAGTTCTGTGCGTCATCGCTCTGAAAAGAAAGGCTGTAGAAATGACAGAGAATTGTTACAATCAGTAAGACCGTCTTTTATGTTTTTGCAGGGATTCTGTAAAATTTTTGTGTCCCTTAGATTTAGCATTAGTATAACATTGGACTTATATATTTTTGTATTTATTATACAAGTTATTAATATGATTTTACTACTGTGCAATGAATGACAAGTGCTTCCACAAAGCAGCTATCAGTAACAAAGGCATTTATAAATCCTACACATTATAAAAGGATTCAAGAAGATGGAAAAAAATAACAGACACCGTTTCCTACTGCCATGCAGTGGATATGACTTCCATAGTTACAGTGGAGGGCAGTAAGCACTTTCAATAACACCTTCTTATTACACATGGCAATATTTAACATCTTTGTTTGCAAGTTACTTTCTACATTTCAAATGGCATTATTTTAAATTGTCATGTTCACAGCGGCAGCACAGTGGTTCAGTGGGTAGCACCACTGTCTCAGAGCAAGAAGGTACCGGGTTCAGTCCCAGAGTGGAGCGACCTGGGTCCTTTCTGTGTAGATTCTGCATGTCCTCCCTGTGTCTGTGTGGGTTTACTCTGGGTACTCTGGTTTCCTCCCACAGTTCAAAGACATGCTGACAAAATCAGCTGACGTAACACAAATAGCTTTGTGAATGAATTTCACCTTAGTCTCCACAATGCATTTCAGTAACAATATCTACCCTTTTAAGATATATGTATAGATTTAGGTCTAGTGCATTTCAAATGTAATAAGCGCACAAATGAAATATTCATACCTAAATGATTGTTCACCGTTATCATGCAGGTCTCTAAATCTGAGTAAAACCCAGAGACATTATATTTGTTGCTCACATAAAAAATGGTCGCAGCTGGAATGGGTCATTTATATCTTATTTATCATTCATATCTAATTACTTTGCTTACATACGATTCAGTATTCTCTAAAACATTTGAAGCTCATATTGTAGCTAACCTTAGACAAATAGAACTACATCCTCATTCAAACTATGGCTAAAATATCATATAACTGTGTGCTTGATAAAAAAAACTATATTGTTGGTTGGTCACATGAGTCAAGTGGCTCTCTTTTTTGTGTGCACTGCAGTCAGTATCAAAGCAGAACGCATTTGAAATGGATTCGATGTGAAAACAAAAGGATGGTTGCAACAAATCTTCCAAATTTCCGTCAGTGACACAAGTCACAAGTGGCAGGACAGGGAAACTTATGGGGCCAATCAGATTTCAGCTGGGGCACATGCCCCAACCTTTGGATATGCCTTACCTATACCAACAATCAAGTATCAACTATCAACAATCAAAGCAAGTAAATCAATAAGTACTGCTAACAAAAATTAGGACTAATATCCCCTAATTTTGTAAGCAGTGTATATTGTAAAATACAAGTAATTCAGTAAATATGGTTCAACAGAGTGGGGGTCAAATGTCTAAAAACAAAATAGATTTTTTTTTTACAATGGTCTTGAATTGACAGATTAAACACAGAAAATAATATTTCCATAACATTCTCTGGGGTTTAGATCAGGTGAGCCCATGACAATAAGCACGCCTTGATCTGATTTGTACATCTTGTAGCTGTTGCATTTGATTTATATACTATCCTTATTCCATGCATTGTCCTTCTGCTGTGTAAACCCTGTGTAAACACATGTTCAAAACTGATTTACTAGAGTTCTCAGACTCCATCTAAATAATAAAGTACATTAACCACAGAAATTATAAACATAAAGAAATGATTAAGACCGAACTAAGACAAAGTTCTAGGAGACACTGTAAGTAAATCTTGGTGAATTTGGATTTCAAAATATATGTCATGGGGGATTACTTAATAAAAATTGTAAGCTGTCACAACAAGAAAAGGCCGAGTTACCTTTGCTTCTTGCTGTGAGACAGCGGTGCTACCCACTGAGCCACCGTGCCACCCGCATGTCTACTTATTAGCGTTCATTGTAAGTAATGTTAACATTTTAAATGTTGCTTCAACATGTGGTATTGACTGCTTTAAGAATTAAAAGTAATTTGGAAAGATAATAATTTCTATTTGGTATTTCTATTAAACCTAACCTTTTTTAATAACTCAGCAGTTGGTTTGCTAAACCTTTTAGCTAAGGGAAAGCTAATGGTGAGTAAAAAGTTAATAGGCACTTATCTCCTAACTTTCTAAATGTTATGTAACAAGTTTTGTTTTTTTTAGCCATGTTAGTACTTCTTTAAAAAATGTTATTGAATCGTGAATTGTCTGAACTCTCTTTCTTATGAAAATGTCCGTACTTATGTTAGTATTCCGATCTGAACTCTCTAAAAATGCCAGAGGTCACTGTTTTAAATTCTAACATTTTAAACATCATCTAAAAAGTCATTTGTAAATTTGTAAATTTACTGAAATTTACTTAAAGGAATGCTGACAATGACTAAAAAGTTAATATAACCACTCAGCATTCTTTACCTTTGCAAATCCTAACTAACCAATGTCATTTTTTTCTTAGCAATGTTAATACTTAAAAAAAAAAAACGGCATTTAATATTGAATGTTAGCTATCACTGTTTTTAAGCTTACATTTAAGTCTCTCCCCCAACAACAAAACAGTGGGAAAAGTGTGAGTCCGCTACTCTCTCCCAGGTTGTAAGACATTCTCATTACATCAAAAACGTCAGCACAGCCTTTCACCCTGTTGTCTTTCTGCCAGACCATCAATCCTACACTACCTGTCACATTCCACAAATGAGGCAGAGAGTGCCTGAATGGATGTCTGTCTAATTGATACAGTCATAATATGAACCATTTCTCTGCCACTCTGTAATTGAAAGCAGGGCAGGGAAGAGAGCGAGCTGTCTGGTGGTGCGGGGAATGAGCGTCTGAAGGCCTCTTTGATCTTCAGACTTGTCTGCCATGCTGTTTTCCTTCAAGCTCCCCTAGCCCTGTTGAAGCAGACCACGTACTCCACTCTTGGGGATCGGGCCACTTAATGGATCACTTAAAGAGGCCCTTTTCCTTAACGCCAGGGCTAAACAGAGTCAGCTGCTCAGAAAAACACAGTAGCTGTCAAGTTGAGTTTCTCATGAGCTGAGCTCGGTCACCAATAACCACTAGAATTACAGTTTCGGCAGAAAGAGACTAGAGAAATCAAGGGTACTCTGAACTGAGCAAAAGTTCTAGAAGACTATGGTCCGAAATCCTGAGCTCCACAGGACTGTTTCTTCAGCGTTACTAAGCAAAGCCGGACGTTGTTGTTTTTGAACGCTTCTTCAATCACATGCTTCGGTGAGAAGGATCTAGGTGAATGGAAACGTTTTACCACAAATTGCCGTTAAATGGTCATCCTGGCGCATGGGTGAAAACAGTGATTAAGTGAGATTGACAATTATGTGTGACTGACAAAGTTTGCCATTAGGTCATAATGATGACAGTGATTACTGCATTAAACGGCACCTGGTTCTTATAACGACTCATGTGTTCTCAATGCCTGTCTAATGCAATCATGTTGCTGTTTGGAAACACACCTAATAATATAATGAATCCAATTCAAAACACCTAACAGCTGATCAGCGGTCAGACTCGTTCTGTCAACCAATTAGGTTCATGAGAAGTACGCTTTAAAAAAGAAACGGTCAAGTGGTTAAAATGACACAGCGCCACAGTGTTTGGATCAAACTGTCTAGGCATGCCTCAGAGGCCACGTCTACGACATTAACTCAATCCAAAGAAGTAAACATGGTAGTAAACATGAACGGCGTGCATCTGACTCAAGGAACCGGCTTGTAAATGTATCCAATGTGTTTCAAATTGCCCGTTTGTTATGGATAGCTTTTTACGAGCGTGCCTCATTAGTGGGCCAGTGGATTAGGCTCTGTTGATTTACCTCCAGGGAACAGAGAGGTCAATTAGCTCAGCAAGATGAAATGTCGGTGCAGGAGGTTGCTTTTTCCCACGCTGGTCTGGGATCAGTTGTGAAGGTTTGTTGGAGTTTAGGGTGTGATCAGTAGAGAGCCAGGCAAGGGAAAAACGAACAAGCGGTGTCATCTTCGTGAATAAAGTATTATTTAGCCTAGACGATACGCTACATATAATGTTTGTGTATGGTCTGTTTGAATTGTGTATTCCCTTATGAGTATGCATTTTTGATGAGTAAGACATGCGTGCAGCATTTGTACAAAGCCGCAATGTGATTTTTAAAGCTATTTTGTTTACACAAGCTTTGTTGTTCTTGAGTAACAGTTGAAAAATTTTCATTTTCATTTTGAAACCTCAATTATTCTTACCACTCCATGGAGCTGGTTTAAGGAGGACATCTAATTTTATTGATTATAAACAGTGACAGTGAAAACAATGAAAGTAAAGTGGAAAAATATGGCAGACTAAGTGACTAGCTGGTGGCTGTGTCTGGGGATTTAAATGGAGTAGTCAAGTCTAGTAATGGTGTATCAAAATGACTTAAAGCTGCTAGCATTAACAATTATACCAGATAATCTTATACACCCATACACATATTTGCATCCCGTTGGTACTAGGTGTACCATGTGACAGTTAAAGGTAACAACACTAAAAGACGTGTAAGTTTACCTTTGGATGCAAATTTACGACGTCTGACTACTTTATTTTGTAATGGCATTTTCAACTTCAGTTTTTTTTTTCTCCCCAATTGGGTAAAGCTACACTTAGAGCAAAAGGTGTGGCAGAAAAGGATTAAGTAAGACTAGAATTATATTAAACTGTTGTTCCATCCAGGGGGCTTTTGCCTGCACTCACTGTACTACAGGATAGGCATCAGACCTGCCCATGCAACCTGAGCTGGCAAAGTGAATACATTATGGATGTTTACATACTGTGAGCCACATATTGAATTTGGGCAGTAGTATAATAAACTTACCCATTATTTTCTGTGCAACAAGACATTGGCCAAAATGGATGTTGACTGGACGTTAGCATATACTCACACAGACATTTATCAACTTTGCACATCGTGTTTTATTTTACAAAGTAATAATGATTAAAACACATTATGAAAACATTTTGTACTATACTGTATATTACAGTAATTCCTATATTTGTATCTTTTATAAAATATTCAACACAACAAAAATGAAAGGAACATTGCTGTTTACTGCATTCAAGAATGGGATTTTTCTATCAGCAGGTGTCACAAGGGTTTGCTTGTTTTCTGTCATTCAGGTGTGAAATAGATGCATTTATATAAGACTTTTTAAAATATTTTTTTTAACTATTGATTATTTAGCATTTTATTAATACTATTATAATTCTTAAGACCTTGGACATTAAAGCGAACGGATGTTAATCAGATGGTTTTTGTGATGATGCTTCGCTGACTCCAGGTCAAGGTAGATGGATGTAGATGGAAACAAACCAAAGAAAACTTGACGCTATAAAATAAATAAACATTTTGTGAAAAAATGGCCTCATTAAGTCTCAGTGCAGGAATTTTGTAGCTACAGTTTGCTTTACTCTAACCCTTACCAACTCCCTCAGCCTCTGGTGAGTACACTCAAGCCAGTCTCCCCTAATTCTGTTTCCCTCCCCATCTTACAGGGTAAGCCCCATGCCTGGACTGAACCATTGTCCTCTTCAGGGTGTAGTCATAAAATAAGAACGGGTTGCCATAATTTACTAAATGTAAACACCTTTAAATAAACAACAATACATAAGGCCTCAACAAAACACAATAATAGTTACTAAATGGCCATATGCACAGCCACTATGATCTTCCATTTATAACACTTCCCCAAAAATCGCCAAAAAAGCTGGCCGTGGGCCCTATGATACACCATATGGGTGAGCTCTGTTGATGTCACATCACAGCTGTTAAATAGCACATACCTGTAAACACACAAACACACAAACACACACACACACAAACACACACACACACACACCCGATAGCTTTTATTAGACGCACAGTTTATTTATCTTCGTCATATTCTTCTTGTCAATACTTTTCTTATGTGTATAATCTCCTTCTCCTAATGAACCTACTCGCACTATTAGATCTCTTAGTCAGCCTCATTACTCACCATTTCCTGATCCAGCCTTTGCCGTTTTGGTGATCTGGCTTTTTCTAGGTCTGCTAATTGTCTCTGGAATTACCTTAGAGTATACAGATGCATCAGTATAATTCTCTACACCTTGATCGGAGTCAACCTGTGATAAATTCAATTGACTGAACATGAGGTAAGATCTCGCAGCTAACAATGCATATGTTAGTGAGAGCTTCAAAAATGATGTTTGTACATGGGATAAACTTACAGAGGGTCAACCATCACTGCAGCACTCCACCAAACTGGACTTTATGGTTGGCAGACTGGCCAGGCAGATGCCTCTCATTAGTAAAAGACACATGAAAGCCCATCAGGAGTTTTCAAAATATGCGCCGAAAGGACTCTCAGAATGTAAGAACCAGATTTTCAGGTCTGATAAAAACCAAGATTTAACTTTCAGGCCCCAATTCTTAGCATCATAAATCAAGGAAATCGCTGCTCATAATCTGCCCAATAATCAAGCATGGTGGTGGCGGCACAGACATACAGATTACAGAGATATTCTTAATGAAAACCTGATCCAGAGTGCTCAGGACCTCAGACTGGGCTGAGAGTTCACCTTCTAACAAGACGATGACCCTAAGCACACAGGAGACAACACAGGAGTGGCTTACTGGGGGGACAACTCTGTGGTTGCCTTCGAGTGGTCCAACCAGACCCCAAAATGGATGTCCATCAACAGTCTCCATCCAACCTGATTTGAATTTGATTTAAAAAACAGCACTTTGTGGATGATATACTGTATGATAGATATATGCCAGTGCAAATGTAGTACTATCACACCATATCGCATCAGTCAGTACAATGAAAAATAAAGCAGGATTACAAGAGATTTATATGTTATTTATTTCCTATTATCCAACACAGCCAACAGTATCTATCCTTGCTACTAGTGGGTCAGGAGGTGTTGATTAACAGCAGTGCTACAGTATGACAGTTTTAAAGACATGCCTCAAGGTTAATCAGGATTTTGTTAATAAGTCCATTCTAAAACATTACATATTTATGGTTTCTATAGTAACCGCTAATTCGCTTCACCTTCCAGTAGTCTTAGGAGTCAAATACTCTGCGTGATTGGACATTATTGCTACTGACCAAGATTAGGGCTAATCATGTCTTGTTAGTGTGCTTCAGCTCACTCTTCAGAGAAACCAAAAAGGTGAATGATTGTGAGGGACTCGGGCTGCTATAAATGAAAGTCATGGTTTTACCACCTGAACAAATTATTTTATGAACAGTAAAAACTGCAGTGTATTGTACAATGTAATGCATTTCGGAGTTTACATGTCCTCCCAGTGTCTGTGTGGGTGTAGCTGTCCAGACAGTCCAAAGACATGCATTACGCTGATTATGTAATAATGGCCCCATCTGAAACTAGTTTTGAAGTAACATTGTGTATCAATGTAACCTTGTGTCGGTCTTAAATAGCCATTGAGGCGTAAACAACAAAAAGAAAACCAAACAGCTAAACAAAAATGCTTTATTATGTAACAGCATATACTGTATTTTCTTTTTATAGCTTTCTCCTGACATGTCCCTCTACATAATCCTATCTCTACAAGCAGTTTGTTACTTTGGCTTGGTACTTTGGTACTTACACTTGGTTCAGTTTGGTACTTATTGGCTTGGTTTTCACTCTCATATGCATTGTTAACTGTGAGATCTTACATAGACAATTGCGTGTCTTTCCAAATCGTGTCCAGTCAACTGAATTTACCACAGGAGGACTCCAAAGAAGGTGTAGAAACATCTCATATATATTATTTATGGCACTGTTAAACTGTTGTATCTATATACTGTAAGGTAATTCCGAATTGCAGAACGAGGAGCAGATCTAGTAAAGGCCCGATCACCAAAACTGCAAAGGCTAGATGGAACCAATTATTCTGTTTGATAAACAAACAATTAAATGTTGTTTCATGGTGATGTGTTTTTTGTAAATTGTGTCAGAAGTAGATGTTCATTTGGGAGAGCTTTGGCAAATTAGCTGCTCGACACCAGTTTTGTGAGGAATAAAATGCATCTGGCATTTATAGTTATGTTTATCCATGTCGAAAATCTACTTGAAATTCTAAGTTTTAAAAAAAATGTACACCTTTTTTTAAACATAATATTATATGAAACCCTCTGCAGCTTTGTCTTAAGAACTGTTCTGATGGGACAGCAGCTCTTGAAGACCTGGGCTATGCCACACTAGGGGAATAATCTCACAATGCCGAATTTCGTTGTACCATGCAAGAGCATGATTGTGCTCTCACATTGCGCAAGCATTCTGGGCCCAAACCTGCTTATGTCATCACAATATAAGATTTGTGGAACCATACCTGTACCATAACTGTACTCTAGGGTCAAATGTGCTCAGGCTCAGTACAGAGTGCCTCCTGAAGGGTATGTGCTTTGATCACAAATTACATTGGGCAGCAGATCCACTATTCAAAAGAAAGGCCTTGTCGTCTACTTTCTTACCCTGCCACAACAACCCTATGGATAGTAACAGGGTAAATATCCAAACAGCTGCCATAAATCGACATTGACTCTGTACATCAAACATACTGTACATCAAAGGAGTAGGAGAAAGTACAGCACAAGTCAAAATGATCAGGCTTAAACATTCACATTTGTAGCATTCATACACAATGCACAATGTACACTGTACAATACAAGCAATAGAGAGTTAGGGCTTTGCTCAAGGCTTTAACAGTTTGTCAATGCCAGGAGGTTTTTTTTTGTCAAATGTCCAGTACCTTCACTTCTTAGCCACCATTGTCTCATTATAAAGAAAAAGCATGAATAACATGAACAATAACAATACTTCTCACAACCCCAAATGAAACGAGATGCTTGAGTACTGCCCACAAATGACATATTGCTTGAAACATGACTTTCATGGTGAAATACTGTGGTTAGAGCAAGTTGTCAGACAGTGGTAATGTTCGCTGCCGGGTTAGATATTGCACAAGAAAAAGGTGCTTAAACTGAAATGACATCCAGTAGTAAGCCTGGTGTCTGGATACTGATATGGGTAATTCCTCCATGTATGTTTAACTCAAGTCTTATATATGGGTTTTGTAACTTACACTGGTATGAACTGTACATGTGGTTAATTGACACCACTGCCATTTCTAAATTATTTGTCGTACTGGGGCACACACAGAATTTACAGGGGCACAGCTGTACCCCTTTGCTTGCCAATCAGGTATGAGCACAATTCAACAAAAACAACAAATCTTTACTTATTAATTTTTATGAATTGCAATGCATAAAATCTGAATAAATGATTGTGGTGGCCTAGTGGTTAAGGTACAGGGCTAAGGACCAGAAGGCCCAGGGTTCAAATCCCACCTCTGCCACAGCTGGGTCTCTGTGCAAAGCCCTTAACCCAAAACTGCTTGGATTGTAAGACTGTGTTAATTGTACATGTCTGCTAAATGACATAAAAGTCCATTTTGTTTATACTTTTGCTATTTATTGAATGTCTTTAGTGATGATGTATACTTTTGTGGGGAAGCACGGTGGCTCGGTGGGTAGCACAAGAAGGTCCCGGGTTCAATCCCAGGGTGGAGCGGCTTGGGTCCTTTCTGTGTGGAGTCTGCATGTCCTCCCCGT
>JAUZST010003779.1:0-16871 GCA_034779995.1 Parotocinclus haroldoi
TAGTAAGATAGAGATTTAGTGAGATAGTGGGATAGAGAGAGAGAGTGAGAGAGAGAGAGAGAGAGAGAGAGACAGAGAGACAGAGAGAGAAAGAGAGGCAGAGAGAGAGGGAGACAGAGAGAAAGAGAGAAAGAAAGAGAAAGAAAGAAAGAGGAGAGCCGTTTGTAAAAACAGCACTGAACAATTCGATTTCTGCAGTTCCCCCGATTATTCACGTGGTCGTATAAACAGCACACTGATTTCTTTTACTGGACTAAGCCCTAGTAATCAGATTAAGAAATCCGGTTTTAGCTCACTAATCGGATTTCTCGATGCAGTTTAATCAGTCTGCGCATGCACTAGAAACCTAACCGTACAGAGTGTAGAGCTGTCCCAGAAGCAGCATGCAGAATCAAACAAAAGCGGCAAGGCTATTGTTCATCTTTTGGGCTTTTTTTTTACCATAAACCTGTCTGCTCATTTCTCTGGCAGAATCTGGCAACCATTACATTAAACGCTCCAGCCATGAAAAGGTCTAAGAAAATCTCTTGGGAAGACTCAAACGCAGGAGACGCGAGAGAAATATAATTGTTATTTCTGTTTGAAATTTGAATTCGAGATTTTACCCCCCTTCTGTAAAATCTGGAGCTTTCCAGTCTCCATGAGCAATCACTTTTTCTTTTTTTTACCACTATGTGAACGCGAGACGGAAAAACAAATCACTAAAATTCACACAAACAGCACCACTAGCACCTTGTCATTATCCAAAAAAATAAATAAATAAATAAATAAAAAGCTCCCAATCGACTCCAAAATAAACTCTGTTAGAAGAAGTAAAAGCTAGCCACATACAGTTACAGCATCCATTTTATTCCAGTACGTCATTCTTCCAGGAGGGGTGGTGATCCGTAGGGAGGGGCTTTACCACCAGGGAGGGCTGCATTCTTACACTACACTACCATTACTCAGCGCACCTATAAATGGCCTCCGAATTTATGGAAGTGCTTTTCTTGGATCCGTGTCAGCATACCTTCAGGCAGTTAAAGAGGTCTGAGCCTGGATTATTATCAATAAAGGATTCTGCCAGTTACTGGAATCCACAAATATCCTACTGAATCAGAACCGTAAGAAGGGGGCTTTACACCACGATTAATGGCCTGATTTTACAGCCACAGACAAAATGGAATTCTTAAACGAATCCTTTGGTCATATTTGGTCAATCTTGCCGGTCTAAAAGCCGTTCCAGACCGAGTGCAACATGAAAAAGGGATGTGGAAATGAGATCTATTTTCCTGTAACTTTTTCCAATCGCAATCTCTGCACATCTAGTTTGACCATTAAAATAAATAGATAAATTATACTGCGTTCGATCATTTTTCTGCTTGCAGAAAATCAGAGTTTCACTGTCTCAGTAACAATAATATCAATCCATCCGCCTAATCCGCGTGGGGTTGCGGCCCAGCCGGTGCCCGCCTGGCAACTCTGGGCCCTTGGGCAGATAGAACCCTAGACGGGGCGCCAATCCATCGTAAGACACGCACAGTCACACACTAAGGGCCACTTGATACGCCTATTTACCTAACACGTCTTTGGACTGTAGGAGGAAACCAGAGGAGGGCTCCACGCAAAGGAGCCAGGCCGCTCCACCCTGGGATTGAACCCAGGACCTTTTTGCTTATGAGGCAGCGGTGCCGCCCGCCGAGCCCCCGTGCCGCCCGTAGCAATAACAATTTTACATAAAATATCAGTTACAGCAACAGGAACGCAGAAAACCCTAAAATGTTCAACAGCATCCATGAGATCTTGTCATTAAACTAAGAAAAGCAAGGGAAAATCCTGGCTCAGCTCCAGGCTCTGGATGCAATTAGAACCTACGCCCAGGGTGAAAATGTTACGCTTCCGATACAGGTCAGCTCAAAATATTTCTGCACGCAAACACGGACACGACCGATGCGATTTTACGAAGTGCTGACCGACGCTGGAAGCAACAGATGCACCCTGATGAAGACGATCTAACACGGTGATCCCGTCGATCCAAGAGCAACACGGCAAACCGAACAAGGTGCCAAGAAAGTGCTTTGGCAGATCAATTCTAGATTAATTCAATTACTGTAAGCATTTCGCCGCTGTATTCATTGGCTGCAATTCTGTTGCGACGTTAAACCAATGTACAAGGGCCGAGGGTCGTAACGAACGGCCTGCACGGAGAGAGAAAGGACGCCAGAGAGCAAAATAAAAACAGAAACGGTTTTTATCAGAACTCCGTGATGCCTTACAGCAATTAGACATGAAGGCAGATGCCTGACTCGGTGACAAAATTATGGAGCTCTGTAAAGTCAAAGCTGAGAAGACAAAGTCAGATATTAGGGACATATCTCATTTGGTGATAGCAAACGGGTATTAAAGTAGACGGAGCAGAAAATTAGTCCATTCCAGCTCATCTGGGAGCAAGCACAAAGGAATTAATGTAGAGGCAGAGAAAAGAGATGTAACTGGATTAACTAAGAAATTTGGAATAAACTCAAACGTCCGGTCCGAGCCAAACAGGAATAAGCAGCAGTAATAACACACACACACACACACACACACACAAATTAATATTACTATATACACAGACATTTATTTCTCATTCAAGCCAAGGCAAGGTAATTTTTTGGAGCAGCAAATGCTGGTGGTGAATCCGTTGACCATTCAAGCTTAATCAGTCAGAAGTTACGCCACAAAGTCCCCAAAACATAGCCAACAACGCAACGGTTGCCAGGTCCGCTTATTGTAAAAGACTTTCTTTCATTTGGCCTCGTTTGTCTCACTGGATCTGGCAACCCCAGAGTAAAAGGCATCGCTGAATTAAAGGCCGTGAAAATGCTAAACTATAGTCAGCTCTAGCGTGCAGGGGGGACGGTGATTAACACGGCAGAGCGAAGGGCTCGAGTAACGCTGAAAGCAGCAGGAGCACGTGCATGTGCCTCGTCCCCCCCCGCCCCCACCCGACCCCCCACACGCCCCCGTTTCAGGTCCTCGTGTGTGCTGGTTTCGTTCCGAAATCAGGCTCAGGAAGCTGTCAGCTGTGAGTCAGGGCACCTTAGCATGTCCATCCTCACCACCATTTCATTCATTCTTTTCCTCTGACTCCTAAACATCCACTCAAACATTTCTCACATACCAACAGTGCGAACACACAACCAGCCGGCGCACACAGACCACAGACTGCCGGAACCGCACCCTTCGTCCCGAGCGGAGAGTTTATCAAAATAAACAGTAGCGTGTGTGAGTGCTTCCATTCCACCGCAAGAGATTGTTTGGGTTTTGCTTGTTGCCTTTAAGTCACATTAAATAAGCTTACAGGAACAAACTACAGTTTGCGTTATTTTACAGACGTCCTTATCTAAATTTGTAAAAAAAAAAAAAAAAAAGTATTAATTTAAAAAAAAAAACAAAGTTTAGGCTACAGTGGGGTATCCTTTTTACGCTTGGGCATCTGGGATGAGAAGTCTAAACAAGCCGGATGGGGGAAAGGTCTTTTCGGAAGGGTAGCAGTTAAGAAACAGAAGAGGAAAATACAAAAGACGTGCTAAAGCTCACACAGATTGGAATGGAGATTTTTTCCTCTGCAACACGATTTGCCTGAATGTGAAGCTCGGACTTGGAAGCGCTTGGAACATCGCAAAGTGTGACTGCGGAACTGCCTTCCAGAGACTGAAACAGGGGGTCGCCCATCTGCCACAGCGGCAGGAGACGACCCCTCCTTGACCCAATTGGCAAAAAGGAGAAGGTTCAGCTACCCAAAAAGAGTTGCGGGGACAGTTTCTTGCTGCCACTGGACGATGGATATGCGCCCGGACCATACGAAATCTGCTCTATTGTGTTGGACTGCATGCCTGGCAACCAAATGGTATGCGTTCCGTTGCATTCCGCTTGGGGTTTACTCGGAAAACGTCTGGCAAACCGTCCAATGCTTCCCACGGCACTTCTTGACTTGCGCAGACTCCGCAAAGAAAGGAACGACCGCGGGAATGCACCCAGAACCTTCTTGCTTTAAGGCAACAGTGCTAAGTACTAAACCACTTCAAGTGGCAAGAGAAGCCCAGGTTTTTGGGGAAATCTCGCTAGGAAGACCTTTTCGACTTGGGGATTTAAAAGGAAAAGCTGCATTCTTTCCGCCCTGCTCCCCGACCATCTGAGTGAGGAGTACTGATAGACCCATACTGTAAAGCAGCTGAGATAGCATTTCCAGTAAGTCCCAGTGTGGTTCGTCTTATTTACGATGCTCTCCAGTCACAGGACGAGCTTTCAGTGTAACTGGAAGAATCTCCACTTCTCTCGTTATTCAAACATTGATTTCGGTTTCGGTTACAGTGAATCTTTTCTACACACTTTTTCTTTCGAAACCATGTGACCTTAAAACAGAACAAAGCCCCTTGGATTGAAGAGTGAACTTTTGACTCCGGTTACGTAAAGTACTTTAGGTGTTGGAACATCAACAATCGCAGCAGCGCAAGTCCCGATCCTGAAGAGAACCTGCACGCCTAGTATGACAAAGCAAAGCATGCTGGAATAAGGCGAGCAGCTGAATAATAATTCATGATGGAGGCAAGTTCAGAGACTCTGTATTTGGGGCCCAAGGTTGCCAGCACATTCCACAACACACAATGGCGTAGTGTTTGCTCAAGGTACTGAAACTGGAGCAAAACGAGAAGAGAGAGGAAGACGAGCTGTTTATCTGAGCTCAGGTCTCAAGACTTGGAGTCCGAGGAAGGAATGAGGAACAAACCATTTCTTCATCGTTACTCACAACGCCACGCAGCTGCTGCACATTACACTTTTTATATATATATACTCGTATACTCTGACGCACTCTTATTCTTCCTCCATTGCAATATATTATGTCCTGCTTTTACTGTGCTGCTGTGCTACTTGAATTTCCCTCCGAGATTAATAAAGTGATCGATCTCTCCACCTCTCCATCCGCTGTTTGATTTTGTTTCATCTCTTACGGAATCTGTAAATAAAAAGGAAACCGGATGCACCGAATTATTCATTCGGCCAATGAAAATTCCTGGACGGAAATGGGGCGAAAAAAAATAAATAAAAAATTTTTAAAAAGCTTTCAAGTCAAACACGGATCTAGAACTGAGCTTAAAGTTTGTTTATTCGGCCCATTTAACGTCGGCGTTATCTCAAGGCTAAACGTGTACAGAAAGGTCGTCAGAAAAGCGAATGGAAGGTTAGAGAAAGTGGTTCAATGACGCAAACGAGACGCAAACTGCGTTATGGTGATCGAGCACTAAGCGATATGTTCATAAGGATGAACAGAAACGGGTCAAACTGGACCAGGGTGCCCCCGCGTTGTGTTCAGTAGGGCGTAGGGTCACCCCAGAGTGCCAGAACACACCGACAGTGATGGGGCGTGGCCAGGATCAGGTGATCGAGCCGTTCTTGTGGGATCCTCTTCGTATCCGTTTGGAAATATCCCTTCGTTTTTAAAGCGGCGTATATACACTCAATCCAATGCCAATTTAGAGTAGACGATTAACCTAGCACGCATGTATTTGGACTCTAGGGACTGCATGTCCTCCCTGTGTCTGATTGGGTTTACTCCGAGTGGCCTGGAACCCGGGACCTTCATGCTGTGAGGCGGTGGAGTTGAGTAGAGAATCCCCACCGGTACAAGCCACGAACTCTCAGGTTTACTGGAGTACTGTAGCGTCCACACAACAACCTGCTTATATCACACAGCTGTCATTTCGTATTCGGGACGCGCATATTCTGATGCGTCTAGATCTTGAACGCGATGGGACTGTATTTGGCACATCGCATGAAGCACAGGCAGGAGGTGGAAGAGAAGAACACGGCAATTTCCCTGTGCTGCACAGGGAGTCATGAAGATCAGTGAAGAATGAAGTCCATTCAGATGACTCACAGATCCAGGCCACGCCTCACAACTAACGAGACCCTCCACACACACACACACACACACACGGGGCTGACCAATGCGCACCAAACAAAAGTGCATTGTCCTACGCAACAACCTCATCAGCTTTTCTCCTGTGGCGTGTCAGAAAAAGGTCCCCCAGCGGAAAACCACACTGGACGGAATCTAGATGAGACACGATGGGTTTGGAGCGACAGGGAGGAAAACGCGATGCTATAAGCGTTTAAAAAGGCGCATCACATTCACCATGCTGTAAGTGTTTCCAACAGCATCCTGGTTTAATAGGAACGAGGCCAAAAAGCGTTTTCGTATCGGCTGCTTTGAGACGGGCAACGCGAGGAACGACCACGGGACGACCAAGCAGCGACGCCGCAGCATGAATGTGGACCTCCAGAGCTGCACCATAAAGCTGGGCTACTTTAGATCTGTTCAAACCAGGGTCTTGGAAAGAAAAATAATTAACCCCTTTTTTTTAATTTTTTAAATCCAGCAAAACGTGTACAGACGTACTACGGCAATAAAACAGCGGCGTGTTTTACCTCACTATAGAACTGAATAGGAGTGAAACGAAAACGTCTAACAGGTAATAACCAGTAGACTGACTGATCTGGACGTGGGCGTGTGTCATCCCTGGCACTGGGTCAGGGAACGCCGGCTTACAGCAGCCCGTGCGAGTTTGATCCGAGTCCAGGGTAAGCCCGAGCCCAAGCCCACTGCCCCCATCAAACACTCCAGAGACTTTCAAACTTCTCCCGACGAGCCCTCGTGGTTCATCAGCCAGGTCACCGGAGCGTTCACTTGCAGCACAACAAGTTTGCGGAGCCGTCGGGAGATGGAGCAGAAAGGGATCTGCCATGACAGAACCATGTAACGGAGATTTCCTTTGCCATTTGTCCAGAGCATTTCCTTTAAACTATACACACACACACACACACACACACACACACGCTCTGACACGCTAATTAAGTGCCAGTCTTGTGAGCAAGGACCGCACTGTTGGTTATGTAAACCCATACGGAATGAAAGAAATATGAACAAAAGTATTGGGACACCCAAGCATTACAGTTTCAGAGCTTTTATGACGTCCCATTCTAAATCCAGGGACAGGGATGGGCGATACGGCTGAAAAACTTATCACGGCCATTTTTTTTTCCCATCCGAGTCAAAAACGATGATTATTGAGCGTTTGTAATCACCGATTTTTAATAAAAAGCAGGAGAAAAAGGCTCAGTTGAAACACTTAGGAAACACCTTATTCTGAACATGACTGTCTTGTTTATCGAGGCGCGCGCACACGCACACACACAACAACGAAAACCACATAAGCTAAGAAAATATCAGTATAAATATGGACGACCGTGTTTGTTTACATCATTTAGTACATCATCACAGTACAATTAATATAGTTACTTAAAACGCCCTGAAACTTAAACTTAAAGCACAGTTTTGAATGTTAATTATTTTTTTAAAAAGCACGGGTCCTTGCCAGGCTGGGCTGGGCTAGACAGCAGAGACAATCATTTAGCCGCTTAGATAAGAGCTTAAATAGCAGAAGACGTGAATAAATAAACGTGGGACAGATAAGAGGAATCAACATGCCTACAGACTTGCACAGCAGCTGTGAGCCCATGCTGTGTTGTTAAAAAAAAATACGTTTCCCTTGACTTGGACCCTGTCCTCTCTGTGCTAGGTACTAGCAACTACACCGATGTTCTCCAGCACGGGCTCTAGACCCCCAGAACCCTGAGCACCAAAGCGTCCGTCCTCAGCTCCAACATCTACGTAGGTTTCCCTTTCACAACAGAAACTCCCAAAATGGTTGCACCCATATCGTTATTTGACATGTTTATCATAATACAGTGATGTGTCCTCACAGGCATGACAGGGCTGAGGTATTTACTTGTGTAACTGTGTATTCTTCTAAGATGAGGAAGAATGCTACAAAACAAGTCTGTGCTCAGCTTGCATGTCTTAGCGGCTGGAGATTGGAGGAGCAGAGATAAAGCTGCAAACTCGTTGGTTTAACAGAATGACCTCCCGAGCAAACAAGAACGAAAGGGATTTAATAAGGTTTGCAAAATACGGTTGCCGTGCAACAAGTGGGCATTTTAGCATTCGACTGGCATGGCCAACCGGCCCGGGTCGTCTGGTGCATATTGTCCAATCTTAGGGCTGTCTAGTGCTTTTTATCGACTAAAAAGCTGCCCAGAAAGGTGCAAAGCAAGCAAAAGTATGATTATCGCAACTGACGAGAGTCCAATGAAATACTTAGTATTTAATACTAGTATCAAACCTACAAACTGAGGCCGAGATCGTACCAGCTTTTGGCAGACCCCTTTACAGCTTACGTTTGCTCAACGGCTTATCAGGCGTCACTGGGGTTTGAGCTCCTCCTGATTACGCTTTCCGTTTTCTCTCCCATCGGTTTCACGCGCAATTTAGTCCCCCGTCAACAGAAAAGGACCACCAAATGCCTGTCACTGGCCAATCAACTTGTCATTTTAAAGTCATGTAAAAGGTCGCGCGGTTAGGTCGGACCATTAAGCAAGGCTAAAGCGCTCAGCTGTTGGCTCCTATAAAAGCGAGAACGAACACCGCACCACACGGATTCGAAGCGGATCGTTTCCGTCACGCCCCTTGCAGGCTTCACTAATCAGTTTGTGTGCATGCCAAGGGCTACACTAAGTGCAGCTAAACCATTTCAGCTCAACGTGCTCGCCATTAGTTTGTCATTAATGGATGCGTAACGATCGCCCATCAGCGGTAGAAAAATGCTTTCTGAGAAAGAGGTTTCGAGGTTTCACGGTTCCTGGAAACCAGAGCACGAAACAAGCTTCGCCAGACGGCGAGCTCCAGTACGCTGGAACATAAAACTCTCTGGCAGGAAGTGTTTGTAAGGCCAAGAGTCTCCTTATAGAAACAGTGCAGCATTATTGATCATTGTTATTGTAGACCAGTTTGTGTTGTTCAGAACAGTGTAGGCCTGTGCTTTTCGCACAGTGACTGGATGTCGTATTGAAAATGTAACGCCGGATGCCTGCTGTCAGGCCTTGGGCGAGGGGATGAAGTTACACAAGTGCAGGGAGATCAACCCTGATGTGCACTCACAAAACCGTGCACGAGGAACTTAAAAAAAAAAAAAAAAAAAAAAGAAAACAGGAAAGAACGCAAAGGCAAACGGGTGGGGTCTAAATCAGAACAAAAAGCCACAGAAACGTTTCTTTTCAAAAAATAAGCAAGTACAGCTGTGCCCTTGCTACAGTATACAGCCCGTCACAGAGGTCTCCGCAGTCCAGTGGTGGTATGCTTAACACCGCTCCAGCCCACACTTGAAATTGCATTTGGTGACGTCGGCCTTGCACGCAGCTGCTCAGCCATGGAAACCCACGCCACGCTAATGGCTACCGACTATTAACAACTATGAGATGTTAAGGCCAGAAGAGGTTTGGGAATGGAGCTTGGTTAACGCTTCTCCATCACGTCGGCGCAAAGAAACAAGATGATGCCGTTACTTGGCAATAACTGGTGGTGTTGAGTGGAGAAAACGATTTTTTTTTAATTTAAAAAAAAAAAAGAAAATGCAACCGGTGCATTTAAAAGTTAAATGGACATTTAAATATCTTGCCCGTGGGTGTCGTCTTGCACTGCTCACAAAAACTAAAGGACGTTTCATTATGGGACATTTAATTTCGAAGCATCCCCAAATTTTAATGATCAGTATATTTCTCTCTCATGCTCTTCTCACAAATATTTAATTTCAAAGGGAAATTCATATATTTATTCATGCCTGTTGATACTATAAATATATTTTATGCATATCAGAGTTCGTGTCCATAAATGTCCATTTCCAGTCCCAACTAATGCGCACTCGGTCACTCACAAATTTCGTTCGTAAGGAAAAGTATTTGGGCAAAGCATTTTGCATTTTGAATCCACCTCATTTTTATCACGTTGCGCGTTTCTCTTTGACGGCTCCAGTTGGTGAAATTTAGAGGCTTGCCTCTGCCTTTCGACGTTATCAGATTAGACTTATTTTTAGCACTCCATAACGGGATATTACTGTCAGGTCGGGCACTCAATCAAGACGAGTGTTGGATCTGGTACGAGTTAAGCTCTCCGAGAGATCTAATGACTGCCAGCATTATGGAGGATTTTGCAAGAAAGGTAGCTGGAGCCCCGCCGCCGACTTGTACTCCATCGCAGATATCAGAGTTTACTTTGGAACATGCGTTGCTTACAGAAGCTTACCAGACCCCGTCCTCCGGAGAAGGTGGGCAGAAGCGAATCCACAGGCAAGCCATAAATATTTCTCATGCCATTTAACTCGGTCTGATAAACAATCCACACCTTTAGCATGCTTCTGGAATGCTCTTTCGCAATGCTCACGGCTACATCTCGGCTCATGCTCAGCTTTTAGATACAGGTCCTGTCGCATGTGGAGAAATGAGGTAAACGGGCGTTTTAAAACCCAGTTCGGTTTAGCATTGGAGATGGGGGGAGGTGGGCTCCGTTGAAAAGCATCCCACCTAGAGCTCTGAGAAAGGAGGCCAATCTGATTAGCTTAGTGACAGCGAGGCAAACATAGGGATTCCCTCTCCACCCCTCTCCCGCTGGGGGCTAAAGATACTCGCCCTATGCACTCTTGACCCACACGTACTGGAGCTGGGAAAAAAAAAAAAAAAAAGTGCCAACACAGTAGGACAAATATTATGCTGTTCTTTAAAGGCCGGGCCTGGGACCGGGCCCCACCCTGCACAGGAATGATAGCTGACCAGTAAATATCAACGAGCTCCTATAGGAAAGTCAAAAGTACTCTTTAGGTCTATTTAAGCCGAGCGCTTGATCGGTTTGAAAGTGCAAACTTGCTGCATATCAAACCAAAATCGCGGCATCGCCAAAAGCGGGAAGCAATGCGACGAGAGCTGACGGGGCACATAAAGGTCTGGGCGAGGGAGGGGCGAATCCAAGCACCGATCTCAGAGCTTTATTGTCTTTATTGTGTACAGTTCATAAGTCACTTACTGAGCCACAGGCAACATTCCAGAGAGACAAGGGCTTTATTCTTAGCACTAGCGCGACACTGATCTTCTTTCAGGCCAAGTATTAGGATGCAGTTCAAACAGTCACATGCCGAAGCGAAGCGAGGACAGGCGAGGGAAAAAAAAAAAAAAAACAAAAAAAAGTAACACTCCGGCTTAAAGCAGCAGTCCACGCTGAGACCAAAAGGGACAGCCAAGCAAAGACAAAACACTGAGGACATAAGGGGTGCTAGAAATAATCTGTGAGCCGCCACTGCGGTCCAGCACAACGCAGGTCAATTCCAGAGTGTCTGTGGTATGAATACGCTTGCAGTCCTGAATGTGACGGGACCTGCCCTAAAGACCTGGGATTCAGATCTGGGGTTCAGATTCCGACGAGCAACGAGCGCAAGGGTTAAAAATGTGATGGTTGCCAGATGCGCCTGTTCTAAAAGAGCCTTCGCAACCGTTGGGATTATTTCCTACGACCTGGTCATTCTGTTAGCTCGCAGGATCTGGCCACCGCCGAATTTAATGCAGCACCCATTGAAAGGCTACCAAGAAAATGAAGGCATGGGTACGAGAAAGCCATTGATTAATCATGAGATTATTGGTTGGTTGCAAAGCAGAGGCAGAATTAATTACACAAGTCGAACCCGGAGCTGAACTGCTAATGAATTTATTTTGGGAATTTTGGAAGCGCTGCCAAGGTACTGCGATATACGGGTACGATAAATAACGAATTGTAGCATAAAAATAAGTCTGAGCGATAGAAGATCTTCAAGGCCAATACCGATATGGAGATAAAAAACAAAAAAAAAAAAACAAAAGTGGTCCTTAGTGTGACTGTGTGCCCTACGCTGGAGATGCCCCGTCTAGGGTGGAATAAGCCGTTTTCTTCTGTGCCGTTTGAACAAGATTATACAGATTATATGCGGTATGTAGAACATGGGGCACATAGAACACCGTACTTCAACATCTACAGGAGCGGAGACTGTAGTTTACACCCCAGTTTAAAAAAAATATATATATTATTTTGAGCTAAAAATGGATGTAGCACATGACGAAAATAAATGTTGCCTATATATTGCCATACCGGTTTTTCAGCGCAGCCCTAACAGGGATTTCTGTATCTGGCAAATCAATCTTGTCAGATGGACCAGAAAGGATCGCCGGCGTTTACCGTGCAACACTCTCACAATTACAAAATGATACGGTTTTAATAAAAAGGGCAACATTACATAATTCGTTGCCATTCACGTGCAGGTACGACTACACCGTCTGCAGGTTACGCACGATGCATGGATCTCTAATGAATAACTTGCCTCGCTGAAGAACTTGGAGAGCAAGCAAGAAACAGGATCGCGGGCCAAAAGATGCCCCTCCCCAACACAAACACCTGCTGGCGTGCCGAGGAAGCACATCTGGGATAAAGACAGGGAGAAACCTTAACCATAACGCCTCCCAAAACACTGGAATGAGTCACAGTCTTAAATGTAAGCCTATCCGACAAACAAAACAATCCCAAGTGTTATGGAAACTGAAAAACAAATCTAGGCCTGAGGAGTTCAAAGCTAAACGTGTCGGCAGTGAGGCAACGCAAAGACCGTGCTTCGATGCAAATAAGCCGTAGAAGCCGTCTCCTATGTGGGACATGCGGTACCTGGGAGTGTTCAGGTGCCACGGAGGGGTAAACATGAACCAGAGTGAACCCCCCCCCAAAAAAAAAAAATTAAAAAAAAAGAAGTCAAAAGAAAGTGGTTCGGTTATGCAAATGAGGCGCAAACTCAAGGGGACGAACAGAAGCAGGTCAAACTGGACCAGGGTGCCCCCACATTGACTTGTTCGGTAGGGTGTATGGTCACCCCAGAGTGCCAAAATACACTGCCGGTGATGGGGCGTGGCAGCTCCTGCGAGATCCTCTGGGACTTGTCTCGGATCTTGACGTTTCTCGATACTAGGCGCACATGCTTAAACTTTCAGGAGTGTGGCTTGTTGCAGCCGAAGCTCGATTCACGATTCGGGTGCACAGTAATCCGTCTCAGTGAAGATCTCCGCTGTGTTTTTCCACATTCTTACGGTGTCGTATTGCACCAGAACGAATTAACGCCGAGGTACCACTTTACTTGTTCGTGAAGTAAGAAGGTGGCAAAGAAGTTTCACACAGGATGGACAGAAGTTGGTCCACACGCCTTTTCCCATTCACACGGATGGAAGAGATCACTCTTCGGGTTGGTTCGTCCAAATGAAAATTTTACTGACATCATAAAATCCTCATATTAAAAAAAAAAAAAAAAAAAAAAGCATAATATTCCATCCGCTATGATTTCAGGACCTCGCGACGCGTGCCAGTTTCGGCTTACGTGTTACACGGTGTTGCCTAACGCCACTGAATTACACATTAACCACGTGACTCTATGTAAACCCCGCTGAGAACTCCAGCCTGTATTAGAAGAACAGAATGTTCCACAGACGATCGCCTAGTAGTACTGTACCAGGCTTCAAGCCTTCTCACACGGCCAGTCTCTGACTGTGCTCTCCACACATCCTTCTGAGAAAGGATGAAGTTACAAAGAAGACTCTGTAATAGCTGCGGAGCATGATTCATAAGAAAGAGTGCGAAGAATGAAAAAGACACCGCAAACGGAGGTCATTCATAGTCATGTGAGAGTCACGAGCGTCCTCCGTCATTTCCTAACGCGTTACTGCTCGGTAGCTCATCCAGCGTCCTGCACTGAGAACAGAATGCTGGGTGGTCTTAAAAAAAAACCAAAAAAAAACTCCACAGACACAGCAGGAGTTGGAGCCCAGAGAAAAGATTCGGCCGGAGTTTGAGTGAAGCCACACCAAGAGGAGCACCCTGGGAATTCAGCCTGGCTGACCAGGGAGTACATGGACAAGCTTTCTGGAACGGACCACCAATGCTACTCACATTTCTTACATTTACATTCTGTCATCTGATAAAAATGGGAGACCATTGGGTTCACATGCCCCAGGAAACCACTTAATAAAAAAAAAAGAAAGAAAGGCGTGCCAAACGCAAGTTTTAATATTAGCTAATTCAATTCTTCATTTTCATTCACGTATATCGCAGAGTCCGTGTCCCCAATCGGCTGCTGAATGGCAATAAAGACAAATCCGGCCCCTCCCCATTCCTGCCATTATAAAGACATTGAATTCTCACAGCGTTTACTTCCTTACGCATCGTGACAACACAGGAAACAAGCCAACGCTCCTTTTCTATTTATAGCAACACGTGTGCTATACTAAACCACATTTACATGCCTCGTATAACGGCGCTCGCAAACCTGGGAATCACCTCTTGGATCGTACGCAGAGAACGAATGGGAAGTGAAGATATTCTGCTCATCCCAGAGCCTTTGTCCTACATAAAAGTAAACGAGCTTTCTTAAGACCGGAGACGCATGAAGCAGAGAAAATAAATAAATAAATAAAAAATCACCGGAGCACAGCGTAATGCATGGAAGCATAAAGCAATAGATGGGATGAACGCGTCGACGTTCACCTGGGTTTAAAAAAAAAAAACACATCACCTTTCCTTTTATCTGCTCCGTCCTCGAAGGAGAGGAAATGATCCTTTAATTACTACATCTAAGCAAACTCCAGCTACTGAACAGGATATTTGGCTGGAAATCAAGCCAAAGTCGGTGTTAATTCGTTGCAAGTCGCTCTGGATAAATGACATAAGTGTAAATGCACTGTAAATGTCGGCATGGTGGGTCCTGCAGAGGTCGGGTTCAGGTGCACACGCCGACTCATTTTGACAATCATTTCATTGGCATGTGATGTCAACTTTGCGAAGGCAGTGGCAGGGAGGAGTTGACATTCGTCACCTGTAGCCCAAGAGAAAGAGCGAAAGGCACCTGCGAAACGCTGACGCCCATGCAGGGTATACATTAATCAGCAAAGGACAAATATGCAAGCTCGCTGCGTAAACAACTTGGGTCAGTCGACTCCGCCTCGAAAAGCACTCAGTCGTGCTGGGAAGTTGGTGATTAACCTCAGCGCTTAAACTTTAGCTCTCTGGAAAAGCGCATTAATGCTCTGAGGAGTTACAACACACGGAATGAATGCGTTAGGGTCTCCAAAAAACTTCCTTAAGCAGTCTTTCCGACCAGGTCAGGCAGCCCAAAAGCACAAATCGGCTGTGTGTGGGGACGCCCGACAGAGGACTGTCCCCCAGTGCTGTCGAGACCCTTCATTTACTGGCAACCAGTCCAAGGTGCACTTCAGACGGTGCTTAGTGAGGAGGCTAAGGAGGATTAAGCGGGAGCCCAGGCATACAAATCGACGCTTAAAACTGGAGGCAAAGTGTACAGTGAAACAAGCGTTACTGCCACTACAGGAGCAATGCTACTTCTGTCAAATAAAAAAAATAATGCTGGTAGACGCTTTTAGCAGACGCCCTTATCCAGAGCGGCTTACACCTGACGTATTCAAGCAACGGTGGGTCCAAATGCGGCAGCTTTATTAGGTACACCTTCGTAATACTGAAGAACTCAGAACTGCCTTAATTATGAATGGCACGGCTGTCAACAAGACGCTGGAAACATTCCTGCGATATTTTGGTCCATACGGACAGGCTCACATCACACAGTTGCTGGAGGTTTGCCGCCTGCACATTTAGGATGCCGCCACAGCCAACGACGCCTGGTCTTGAGCGAATCACAGTTGGCGCGTTGTGTAACCTCGGCTTTGTAAATATACTTTAAAGAAGCACGACACATTAAAGTCAAACACTGCAATATGCAAACATAAGCACAACAATAAACTGCATGCTTGACCGCTATAGGCAAACATTCCACAGGGCATGGCCCGAGAGCGCAGAGTTTCTCCTGAAACTACAAAGCTAACAGCTCAGCTCAGAGGAACTGAAAGCTCCTTTATTCCTCAAGCAGCCACGTTAATCAGGGCCCAGTGAAACAAAGCAGCGTTCTCAACTAATAACACCTATTCCCATTAGCCCTCGTTAGCCACGGTGGTGTTTAATGTACAACGCCTAGAGTATCTGTGGTTCAAAGTCACGACTCCCGGTGTAACGCGTAGGCTGTAAATCATCACAAAGCAGAAAGAAAGAGCTTCAATGTAAAATGCAGCAAAAACTGTATGGTCAAGCCCGCTAGGATATAAAAACTCCCAGAATCAGGGGGAATCCAGAATCTATTAAAACTTTAAGTAAACGCCACGCTTCCACATTCTCCAGATGATGTTTCCATGTAGGAAAAAAAAAAAAAAACCACTTCAGCCAACCAAACACAAAACGTGCTACCCATGAGAGTGCTTCAAAAGAAACAGAAAAATAATAATAATGCTTATTCGATATAATAAGAGGTAGATCTATTTTTTTATTTTTGTAGGCGGTAGATGTATGTGTGGATAGAGATATAGATATATATATATATAAAATATTAAAAGATATTTTGATTTAAAATTGGCACATCTGTTCTCGTGAGGCTGATATTCAAGATGCAGAGAAACTTTGCTTTCCTGCATTACACACACACGGCTCATAAACGGGAAACTAAAACACAAAAGAGATGCTGAGAGAACATTAAGTGAGGGTGGGAGCATTTATGAGGAGATTACAAAGCATTACAACAACTTGTTATTCTTAACTGGGATAAAAACAAAAGGCCTCTGCTACCATGAGCACATTTTTTTCCTCGTAAACAGAGACGCTGTTATGTGGTAATACGTTAAGTGCAGTGAACCTTTTTTTTTTTTTTTTTAACAAACACAGACTGTAAACGATGCATTTAATGCTTGAATGTTCAGCAATTTTGCGCCCTAGTTATTTTTTAGTTTATTCAGTTGTTAAAAATGTTTTAAAAGATACATATATTTTTAGTTCCTTTTTTTTTTTTTTTTACACAACTGATTAAACTAAAATAATAAATGGAGCACAATTAAAAATTAATATA
>JAUZST010003780.1:0-16865 GCA_034779995.1 Parotocinclus haroldoi
GAAACAAGCCGCACCTGGAGTGGAGAGAGGAGGTAATTAGAAGGAGGGGCTAAGCGAACGAGGGAGAGAGAGAGAGAGGGAATCAGGATTCCTGACATAAACACACTCAGTTTTGCAATTTGTATATACTGTTATAATTTGAAGAGGTGCTATTGGTTATATATGCAAATGTATGAGTTTGCAAACTTTTAATATATGGCAAGTATCTAGTACACGTTTAAGTTTTAAGTTTACTAACCTTGCTAACCCTAGCACTTTTGACAAGTTCACACACATGCTCACAATATAAGGGGCAGCACAATTTATTTTGAAAACCTTCATTCTTCTAAAGCATTCTTAGAGTAAGCAGCACATGGGTCTCCATTTCTTGATGGTATTTATACTGCATAGTGCACAGTACGGGAGTGATTCCTGAAATATTGTGCAGTGTGTTCCAGGATGGTCATGCTCCTGCAGTATTATTTTCTGCTTCCTGAGTACATACCGCAGTAAGCCTGACTCTGCAATCTCTCTTCCCTTCTTCGGAGGATATGTACTATGAGCATGTATGTGTTCATGTGCAGCACTTGGACGATGACAGGACATGACGGTAGTTAGTCTTTTTATGCTACTGTTATCTTACTATAAATAAAACTGTATGCAACAATAAACAAATGTGTCAGATATACATCTACAGTGGGGCAAAAAGTATTTAGTCAGCCACTGATTGTGCAAGTTCTCCTACTTAGAAATATGAGAGAAGTTTATTTTCATCATAGGTACACTTCAGTCATAAGAAAAAAAATCCAGGACATCACATACAGTATATAGTATTTTTGAAGAATGTATTTGTAAATAATGGTGGAAAATAAGTTTTTGCTGAGTAAAAAAAATTCAACTCAATACTTGCAATGAAAGGTGAAACATTTCCTGTAAGTCTTCACCATGTTTGCACACACTATAGCTGGTATTTTGGCCCATTCCTCCATGCAGCTCTCTTCTAAAGCAGGGATGTTTTTGGGGCTGTTGCTGGGCAACACAGACTTTCAACTCCCACCAATTTTCTGTGGGGTTGAGGTCTGGAGACTGGCTAAGCCACTCCAGGACCTTGTAATGCTTTTTCCAGAGCCACTCCTTCGATGTCCGTGCGGTGTGTTTGGGATGCTGGAAGACCCAGCGACGTTCCATCCTCAATGCTCTCACTGATGGAAGGAGGTTTCGGCTTAAAATCTCATGATACATGGCCCTGTTCATTCTTCCCTTAACACACATCAGTCATCCCCTTTGCAGCCCCAAAGCGTGATGTTTCCATCGTACAGTTTCTTGTAAATGGTTTGTATACATGTTTAAGGTTTAGTTTGCTGATGAAAAGAACCAACTGAGACTACAGTAAGCTGCAAACCTATATAAAAAGCCTGTTTAAACTGTGTACTAGTCATGGCTCCTGTACTATATTAATTGCACCCCTATAACTGATAAATCTGCCCCTGTAATTCTGTATACCAGTGCGTTGTTTTAGATACAGCTGTACACACTTTAACAGGGTAGAATAGGTATGAGATGTGCTTGGCCCTGCTTTGTTGCCAAGACAGGATGTATGATTCATGCTTGAATGCATTCAGGTTTCACTCTGTTCCATCACTGATAGGCACAGAATGGTACTACCAGCTGCTACTTTAACAGGTCAATATGTGGGAGATCTCCTATTAACCAAAGCTGGCAGTGAAATGTTAAACTTTTACTGGCCATTTTTCAACTATTGTAGAAATACACCAACTGTCAGAATTTTCATTAATAGGAAGCAGTGTGGCAGAACTTAAACCAGCCGAATTCTCGGTGTGGTGTGTTGTAAATCTACAGTTTGTTTGTAAGCCAGTGTTTGTCTACATTTATTACAGTGATTAACAAAGAACAGGGTCTTGTGTATTTTTGCACACTGAATCCAAATTGCTGCTTTCAGAATATAGTCTTTTTGTAACAGTATTTTATTGTATTTCATTCTCATTGACCTGCATACATATGTACACTCGTATTGTCTATACGTACCAGTTCAGGATTTGAATCACAAAATGTTTACCAAACAGTTATTTTTTATTAATGCTGCACCAATCAATCAGCCAGTGACTGGAATAGGCTGTTTTCCAGCGTGATTGGTAACGCAGTAATTGGCCAATCAGTCTCATTTAACTAATAGATAGTCATTGATAGATGCACTTGTGCTCCATGCGACACAAACGTAGCCACATCTTAAACATTAATTCTCACAGTTCAGTTCTGTTTTAAACACAGTTCCAGATTTAAACTGTTTGTTTATTGGACAGACTGGCAATGACACACACTGATGGTGAGGATGTTAGATTTCAGTTGTGCTCCAAAGCTAATACTAAGTGCTTTTATGAATGCATTTCTCTTTCTGTAAAGCACAATCTTAGTAAAGGAGCAGTGTTGGTTGGTTCACAGCATTCTAGATGTTCATAGTAAGTGATTTTGCATAATGTTCATGTAACTAGAGACAAGAAATCAGAATTGGACATAAACTGCAATCGGTGCATCTCTAATAGGGACTGTGGTGACTTAACGGTAATGTTCTGGGTCTCTGGACCAGAACGTCCAATGTTTAAATCCCGCCTCTGCTAAGCTACCAGTGTTGAGTCCTTAAGCAAGATTCTTAACCCACAATTGCTTGCTGTGTAAGAATGTATCTGTTGTAAGTCGCTCTGAATAAGGGCGTTTGCTAAATGCCGTAAATGTAAAAATATATTTTGATTCCTTGTGAGGTGCCATCTTATAAAAGCACAAACCAAGGGTGTGCAGAACACTTCTTGACATGCAAACAGATCCCATCCTTAAGTAATAGTTCTCTGTCAGTTGCAGACTATAACTCAATATATAACCATCTCTGGTGTAGTGACACGAAAGTGCTTTTGTGTATTTGTGGTTGTTGTCTACATCCATTCATTTATTGAAGCTTACCAGAAGTGGGATTTGAACCCTGACCTATGTGGTCCATAGGCCTTAAGCGCCAGGTTGTCACAGACCCATGATGCTTTATCAGTATTGTATCGAAAATGATAAATAACAATTTGATTTAAAATATCACACACAATTTTATTTCAAGGGCTCGAACGTAAAATGACAGTGGTAATGTTTGCCGGTAGGGTGACACTTTGGGGAAAACACAGGTCCGGAGATTCCCGAAATAATCTCTGGTTTGCTCATGTGTTCCAAAGACACAGTCACGCAATTTAACCTTAGTCATGGATAAAATCATCAGTGCGCATCTTGCGTTTATAAAGGGATAAGTAACTGTTATCCAGTAGATAAAGACTTCAAGTTGTATTCAACAATTGTTCCTTGCAGTCGCCACATGGTGTCAGTAGTTTAAATATGTTCATCCATGGTAGCAAATCTGGTTTAGATTTAACGCCTGGAGTTAACAGATTCCATTCTTTTGCAGTGGACTGCAACCACCTGAACTTTAAAGTTCTTTCACCTTTGAATGTTCTTTAACAATGGCATGTTTTGTGGTGCTTTTGATCTGGACTGACTGTAATGAAGTTGTCTGCTTTTGATTTATAATTGAAAGACTAGTCTGTGCTTGAAATGTTTGCCACCTTTTGACCTGGACCACATCAGTTTCCTATTAAAGACCAGTTGCCAGACCTGGGCATAAGCAGTTTTATGATGCTGTTTAGTACATACATAGATAAAGTCTGTCTTCAAAGGAAAGCTTCTGCATATAATAGCTGAAAAGTTGAGCTAGTTTGACTCTACCAGGTGCAGAGATTTTGTAAGCATGATCATGACAATTCATGAGATGAGACCATACCAGTGGGCAGTTGTAGCAGAGACCTTTTAATTTACCCCCAGAGGTATAAACTAAGCTATTGCTTTGGTAAAGATATAGAGGGTACATGCCAGAGGATATGATAAATTCCTTGCTTAAGGATACATAAAAATGGTTGTTATTAAAGTCGGATTATATTTTGTATTGTTTTGCATGGAGAATAATATGAATGTTATTTGTTAAAAGCTGGAAAAAGATGGCATGCTCTATCCACGGTAGGGTGTGTGGAGGTGTTCAAGTGTTTTATTATGAGGGACCATAGTGGTGAAGAGGGAGCTAGGCCATAAAGAAAAGCTCACAGATGACTGGGTAAAACATGTCCCAAACCTTATCTATAGTCATGAGCTTTTGGTTATGCCCAAAAAGAACAAGACAGGCTAAAATGAGTATCCAGCAAGATCTCCGAGTAGCACCGCTGCTCCTTCCCATTGAGTGTAGCCAGTTGAGGTGGTTCATGCATCCTCCTGGAGGTATACTAGGCACAGCTGACTGCGAGAAGGCCCCATGGTAGGCCTAGGACCCACTGGAGGGACACTGTCTGGCTTGGAGCTGGCCAGGAGGAAGTTGGTAGACGTTGTGTGAGACAGATATACCTGGGTTTCTTTGTCTGCCTTGCAACAGTGAAATAGATAAGCGGAAAATAATTGATGAGATGAGATTGATGAGAAGTACAGCATTTGCTTATTGCCCAAGTGACTCAGGAATACTGTAGGGTAAAGTGGTGGGAGCTTTAAAGTTGTGTATTTTGTGTTACTATGCGATACACTGTAAAGAAGGGTGGGTGGATATTATCAGGGATTCATTACAAATGGCCTTGGCAAAGGACAGTTTAAAGAATTTGACAATGCTGGCAAAGCTGTTACATTAATCTAGCATGATATTGTATTGTATATCAGTCAAGAGTTGTTCAAATGGAATACATATTGCTGTATGAGGATGGTTTGTCATTTTCAGTGCGACATCAAGATTTTTTGGAAAATTTTAGTATTTGGAAGTAACCCAATCACTGGAGCTCTGTGTATGGTTGTATTAATTCAGTCACTCTGGGGTTTTAAATTAATACAACTATACGCAGTCCTTCAGTAACCCTCACAAATATAAGTTAAGGGCCTAGCTCAAGGTCCCAACAGTGGTATCTTGGCAGAGTTGCGATTAGAAACCTGGACCTTGCAGAAATAATACAGACCCATAAAGCTGCACCAGCACAGTCAGTTCAAAGCAGGGTTTCCTCTGAATCCTAACATTAACAAGTAACAAGTCAGAGTCTTCAGTTTTATATGTACACTGCTTACCAAAAAAATCTAAATGAGATATTCCTTCATGAAATATGCCCTATTTTTTTGTGAGCAGTGTGTATGCGCTAACAAAGTGGCAAATTCCAGTGTTTGGCTTCTGTAGGTTCCATTTACCAGTCATATGGGGGTTGTGTTCCTGCAACCTGAGGTGGACCTTCTTCTAGGTTTTGTAGATATTTATAATCTATTACAGGTCAACGGATAATAGCCGCCGGTTGCTCATTTTAACCACCCTTCTCTCTCTTGTTTAACTTGTAACTTGTCTAACTTATTATAACTTTATAATAAAGCAGAACAGACAACAGCTGCTGACTGGAAGAGTACTACAGCCAATATGCTAGCGAAAGGTGTTACATGCTAGATAGTAGGGGTGTAACAATATTCTCAGCTCGCGCTTCAAATTTTCCCACATTTTAATCAACATCACTTTTAATAAAAGGCATTCCTTTTTTACTTCTGAAGCCTAAACAATGCACATTCAGATTCAGAAAACTTTTATTCATCCCCTAGGGGCAATTGAAAATTGCATATGGTCATGTATATGTTTTTAAACAGCAAAACACTTCCCTAAAGTTAACTAAAGTTATGACTAATTTTTTTCTGAAACGTAACAATTTCAAATGGTTATTTTTGTTTAAAAATGTAAACAAAAAATCTTATTACAAGGAGTCTCACTGAGAAACTACTGTCCGTAAGAATGTATGATTGCACCCTCTGGTGTTCAAAAAGTGTAATTACACTAGATGGCGTAATAAACATGAACGCATAATCCAAGTTGACCATGCAAATAGTCCCCATTTTTGTGCATCCCCCTGCATTGTGTCACAAATTAGAAGTGAAATCACTCCTTTATTTGATACTAGTTATTAACCTTAGAGGACATGTGGACTGGAACTCTAAACAGCTCTAACAACTGTATTACAACTGTATTACATGTGCAGTCTCTAATAGGCTGGTGCTCTTGGCTGTGTTGCATACTTGTAGCTCGTTCCAAAACTATGTTTCTGTGGATGGACTGCACAGACTAGACACTTGTAAAACTGTTCACGAGGTCAAAATGCAACAGTGAACCTTGTTATTTCTATGTTACATTTACCCCGAAGCATTGCTGTCATTTGTATCACAAAATATTGCTGTCTCTTGGAGTTGATAGTGATAGCATATGACTGATACTGAGACTTATTTTGACTGATCTCTACATAGCTGTTCTTATAAATAAGATCTGGCCTATGTGTCAGTGAATAGGCCTTTAAGAGGAGGGGCTGTGAGTGTGTGTGTGGGTTGCTGTTTCTCAGGCTTGGAAGGGGAGTGGTACTGGTGGTCTAAACTCTGGGACAGTAACTCATGCATGCGCTCAGTTTTGAGTGAGTGAGGCACCATACATACACACACACACACACACACACACACACCAGCCTGCACGAAGCCTTACTTTCAGGGGGGACGTCTGACTGAAAAAGGAGTAGAGAACAAGAAAGAAGGGAAAATAATACCTCATAACCATGTATGATCCAGCCAACCTACCTGGTCATGTGGAGGAGCAGTGTTTTGTGCAAGCTTATGAGAACGTCCGGGAGAAATACAAAGGTATTGAAGTTTTGTGACTGTGTGTGTGTGGGTGTGTGTAGTGTGGAAGTGATATAATACTAGAGGTGGTGATAAGTAGTTATGTATTGAATGGCAGCGATGAATTGGATAGCAGAGCTGCCTGCGAGATATTTTTCTTTTTACTGACCAAACAAAACTTGAATGCCTTATGTTTTCGGACAAGATTAAAATAGTTTTGATTCAAATTCATTTATCTGTGTGGCTCTGATGCTTGGTGAAAACAGTGGTGCTTATGAAAGAGTGTTTCATATACATTTATGTCATTTAACGAATGCTCTCATCCAGAGAAGCTTACAGCTGATACGTTCTTACAGTCCAAGCAATCGCGGCTTAGGGGGTTTGTGTAAGGACTCAACAGTGGCAGTTTGGCAGGGGTGGTATTTGAACCCTACCTCGTCCATAGCCCAGTACCTTAACTGCTAGGCTACAACATATGTGTAATATATCCTTAAACGTTGTCAAAATCTGGCCATATAACAGTCCTCTGCAGAGCACAAACTCTTTATAACCTAGTGGAACTTTTGGTTCTTTAAAGTAATTGTCCCCATCCACAGCAATGGTAGATAAGAGTACTGTATTAAGTGCATGAAATAAAACATTCACTTTTGAGTTTCAATTTATGAACACTCAGAACCCTCCATGAACCCTTTGTGAGTCCATGAAACACAGATTAGAAATCCCGGGTTAAACTTCTTATAGACACCTTGTGTGGTCGTGAAAACCTCATTGCCTACCTCGCTGAGAAAAGTCTGTTATTGCAAGCTTTGTAGCATCCCGTAGTGTGTTAAGAATACTCGCGTCAAATAAGTGACCCAATCCCATTCTATGTAATCAATGAAAGCGTTTAAACAATGGGTGATACTGTTATCAGAGTGTTTCAAGTATTGGTATGTCAGATCAGTTCCCAAAGGCTTTTGGAGCATTTGCATAATCTGATCACAATTGGATTTCTGCTGTAGATCAGATTAAGACAGCCATTGCAATGAGCTGGATTTTAGCGCAGTAATCGATTCCTTAGATGTATACCCATAATCTGGTTTCACTTCGTTTTCTCAGTCTGCTCATGCACGTAGACATAAATGTGTAGAGATGTTGCAGAGGATGCTTGCAGAATCAAACACGGTTCGGCTTACTCTTGGATACATCTTCCTCTGGGCTTGTTTCCATAGACCTGGTTACCTATTTCTCTTGTATGATCTGGCAAACCTGAAATTTAAATTGTAAATTGTAGCTTCTGCAATATGGCTGTCAACGCAAATGCTTTTGTCACATTCATCTGTGAGAATATTGGCTGGTTGCAAAGTCTGAATACTGACTCATGTAACCGTGGAGTGTTCCCATTATTACCCAAGTGCACAAAAAGTTGCAGATTACAGCCGATATCAGATTTTTACAGTTAACTGATTATTAAGTGCATGTGAACAATATTTCTCTGCACCCTAACCTGATTATCAACCATGCTAACATTACTTTCTGCTAATCCTGTTCCTCCCCTGTCTGGAGCATGGGAACTGAGAGGGGATGGCTATATATACTGGCCCAATTTTTGATCACAGACCAGAACTGCACTCACCCCACCAGTGTAATCCTATACAGAAACATACTGGCCTTTAATTTATTAAAGCAACACAACACATTTGACCATTAGTAATCTCTCTGGTCTTTAAGTTTAACTTAACTCAATTAAACAACTGTCTCATCCAAGAAAAGCAGTGATTTAGTATCAGCGTCAAAAGGTTGTGCATTAATCTAGCGTTAAACCAGATCTCCAGCTGATGTACAGAATAAGTGAAAAGTGAAATGGATCGGTGAAATGGATCACATAACATTTTGGGCGGCTGAATGACTCCTAAAAGAAATACATTTTAATCCCAATGAAAGTTAATTGCCAAACACTGATGGAATTCCTACACGATGGGATTGGTGATGAAAAACACAGCATGTTACTGTATTGTTAGCCGATAATCCATGTTACTTGTAGTGCATTTATATAATGCATTTATTACATTATATATATCAAAATATACCTCTTTTTAATTTTACATCATTGAAAAGGTTGGCCTCAGATCAGACGAATCATATAATGATGCTTAATCCAACTCAGGGTTATAGGGAGCCAGGGAATAAACAGGTAGCACAGGGGGAAAAGCGGGGAACTAATGCATCACAAAATAGAATGTTTTAAAAGGGGCCATAACCAGTTGAGGATGGAAAGCACAGAAAAAAAAGTTAATAGAGTTTAATGGAAAATTAATCGTGAGTCAACGACTCATTTTCACTCTTGGAGTAAAACACTTCAGTCTTTAACTGTCACTCCTAAACACAAATTATAACTGAAATTAAACACTGATTATAAGGTTTACTTTTTGTTTCATGCTAAAATAAATAATTTAATAAAATTAACATTTGTTTAAAAATATTTTAAATACACAGAAGACTTTTTGTTGGTTTACATGACTAATTGTAATAATTTATAACACTACATACTGTAATTGATGAAATTTAAAAACCATTGTGCAAAGTCCTTTGTTTTTGAACTCTGTCTCAGCCTAATCAATTATCTTATATATGTAAAAGATAAGGCTTCACAAATAGTAGGCTTACAAGAAAATCAACAACCAGTACAAAGGACATCCAAACAAAGTCACTTTGGTACATGAGATCTTGCTTTTTCTATGACCACATGCTGGCATTTAAAACCTGTTTTATTTCTTATGAAGTTAATGGATTATTTAGTTAATTCTTATGGAGTCTGTCATCCACAAACGCTCAGTCTATGTAAAGTTGTATTTCTGGTTGGTTGGAATTCTCTTGTGGAGCTTTAGTTTGTGCCCTGTTATGCTTCCGATTTTTATTTAACCATGCAACATACATTTCGATACACGTCTAAATACCATCTTTTGATCATGGCTACATTTAAACAGGATTACTGATGATTTTTACATTAGATTTACATGTATTACTTTAGCAGACACCCTCATCCAGGGTGAATTACAACTGATACAGTCTTACAATCCAAGCAATTGTTGGCTAAGGGACTTGTTCAACTATGGTAGCCTAAAGGTTAAGGTACTGGACCAGAAGGTTCAGGGTTTAAATCCCACCTCTGTCAAAATACCACTGTTGACCCTTGAGTAAGGCTCTTAATTGTTAGGACTATGAGACTGTAAAGTCGCTCTGGGTAAGAGCATCTGCTAAATGCTAAGCTGTAAATACTCAAGTAAATGCTTCCAACAGTGACAGCTTGGCAGAGGATCATCTGATTCATAGTCTATTAGTCCTGTAACTTTAACGCTACGTCACCTCAGTATTTTTTTAACCTTAAGATGTGTGTTATGGCATATGAAATTAATAAAGATCCATTAACCAATCATATTCTAAATGGGCATATTGCATCTGTGTCCAGACCAGCCAAGTAAAGAGTATTGGCATATTTAAGGTAAAACTTCACTCCAGAATGAAAGTGCTAAAATCATGACTGTGGCCACAGCATCGCTGTTCCTGTATATCTACTCTATATCTTACTCCTTTGTTAACAAGCTGCAACATTCCACAACCTTTGGCTCTAGCACAAGAATCATGTGCTACTTAGATGTGACTCCCTTCTTATCAAATTATTTTCAGCCCTACCTTTCAGTTTCTGAATTCAGCATAGAAGATTTAGCAGGAACAACACTGCTGATTTATTATAACATTCAGTGTTTAAGCCTGCCTATGTACGATTCCCTAGATGAGTTTCTATATGTTCTATATAAGCCTACATAGATTCCATGTCGATGTCCTTGTGTTATTTAAAGCAGTGCTTCTCAGACTATAGGGGGGCATAGAGCTATTGCAGAGGTCGTGTCAAGGCAGAGAGAAATACATGGTTGTTAAAAACAGCTGTTACTTTAAACCTTTAAAATGCAGTGCACAATGTATGTCACTTGTAATAATGAATTATCGTCACCTTTCTGATATGTCATGTTGAGCTCATAGCAGATCACCGCATACAGGAGTGAAAATAAGCGAGAATCCAAGATTGCAGTGAAATTGCACATCACCGAACAAATGGGGGCAAATGTGTAGTCAATCATGCCAAAATATTAAACGGTCTCAGGCTGAGTGCCCCAAAAGTTTTGATCAGATCGACCAAGGCTTTTTCTTCTTTTCTTGGATTGACTGATCCATCTGAGTCCCATATCTCATACCCGTGTTCTGAATATAGGGGTTACTTTAGGATTTTTAAGTTTATAACTTTTGGGTTTTCCACATTCCACATTGTGTGGCTGGTAGTCACACGATACCCCATTATTTCACGTAAAGTCTCACATGTCAGCTGACCGCAGAGAAAATAACTTGCTGTTTGGTAGTAGCAGTGAAAACATTCCTTAACTGATGCTTAATTCAATGTGCATCTGTCATTAGGAATTTGACATTTTTGCTAGGATTTCTTGAAGCAGTTACAGTAGATAGCCTATATAATCTACATGCAGTTTTTCCCCCTGAGCAACCTCCTGCCTTTTTCCAGATGGTCAGTGTCATATCCCTTTGAAGTTATGTGTATCACTATTCTCCCAGTCCTGCCATATCTTGGTTGTCCAGCCAACAGGAGATAACCTCTGGCCTCAACTTGATATAACCTAATTGCCTGAAAGACTGAAGGCTTAGAAACTCCTCTTTATTACATCAAATTGTTCTGTTATCATATTATAATAAATAAAGCCTTACTGCCATTAATCAGCCCAGAAAAAAACAGTAGGCAGCTATGACAAGGCTTCTGGCTGGTGGGGTGTACTTGTATCCAGAGAGTAGTAAGCTACATCAGCAATGTGAATCAGTTTCTATGATTAGCATTCACTGGCTTGAGCACAAGAAATGTCCACTCCCTTCATTCAGTATGCTTGCGTAATTGCTTTCCAGCATTAAGACTTCAGTTAAAATAGTATCTCCACACATCCATAAAGCATGTATAGTGTTCTTAAGGCCAGACTTTTTTTATTGCTTGTTTCGTGGATCTGCGGACAACCATATTTGAAGAATACAAATTTTTTTTTTATTTTTTGTTTTTTTTTTAATGTGCCTTTTTATTATTTAATGCAAACACAAGTGTTGTCTGCATTCATTTTGAAGAGTTACACGCGTGTTTATTAGCAACTGAAAGTGTTTTCAAAATTTCAATGATTTAGAATATAACGAGGCTGAAGTTGGCCTCTTATTCGCAAGCTTCTTATTTGGATTTTCCTGTCCTGTTGCATTGAATAAAAAGGCAACTTTGTTGCCTACCTTGTTTTTTCCCATCACAATATGTCAGTATTTTGTACAAAGTGGGTTAAATGTTTGGTTGAAAGTCAAAGTCTTGTTTCCTTTTTGGTGAAATATATGCTGCACAACATGTTATCATGCAGATGTTTTATACACAATAAATTGTGCTACAAAAATGTCAGTAGCCTCATATCTGAGAGTGCTACTTCATTTATATGCAACAAAAATATCAGTGTTAAATAAGGATGTGTGAGATTAAACTATTTGGGGGAAATCGCCAGTCTGTAATCACCATCAGTCTGAAATCATCTGATCTTTCTGTTATTTTGTCTTTATTTGCCAGATGAAACCTGTGAGGTGTACGTGCCACTTTTGTGGTACTTTAAGGTTCTGTCTGACCTTTGTCTGTTTTTTTTTTTTTTTGTGGTGCTTCTCTTGCAAAGTAGTTGCTACTAGCCAGTTGGCATCTTGGGTCAATGCTTTTCGTCAGCCTTCTCAAGTTTTTGTAAGCTAGGCATGCTCAGTGAACCGGAGGAGGAGAGGGGGAGTATTTCCCTCTGATGTGGTCTGAGTAAAAATATGAGGAATAGAATTGATGATAAAAGAACAGCATGAGTGGAGGCAGAACTGGTACTGGAAGAAGATCTTAGAGAGAAAACAGAACATACAGTTAGTGATGCTATGAACACGGAGTATATTAACAGAACATGTTTGTGCAAGTGTAGTGTAAGACTCCGGCAGTACTTCCTACACCGCTTACAAAAATTAGGGGATATTTTGTTATAGGATATTTAATTTTTGAAGGAGCAAGATTTTTTGGGAGCAGTATTTAATAGCCTAGCTAGAAATGGAACAACTATAAGGTATAAGGTAGCACACTCAAGAGGGATCACATGAGACATCAGCAACCCACCTCCCCAGCAACCAACATACCTGAGCGATTACACATAAGAGCAGACAAGACAACAAGCCAGCATCCCAGATAACCACAAAACTGTTTGATTATGAACCCTGACTTTGCCCTTAAGGCTAAGGCTTTAGGGCATAGGGTCAAAAAGGACAAAAATCTAGCCCAGACAAACAGCCCTGCTAGATGCTCCTGCCTACTTTGCCCAGGCATGACAGAGCTAGTAGGTCAACCAAATTGATCTATTTATCTACCTACCTACCTTTTATGAAAGAAACCGAGAGAAACAAATTTACGTTGAATGTCTGGTGTCATCCACAAAAGAACGACAGGTATTTTGCATCTGTAAAACCAGATTCAATTCTCCCTTCTCTCTCATGTA
Organism: Parotocinclus haroldoi; assembly: GCA_034779995.1. NCBI lineage: Eukaryota > Metazoa > Chordata > Actinopteri > Siluriformes > Loricariidae > Parotocinclus > Parotocinclus haroldoi. The sequence continues at coordinate 13,263 of JAUZST010003780.1, forward strand.
CACAACAATCTCTTTATAGTACTGTTCTGTAATAAATGACAGCAGTTTCTAACCAAAGCCTTATCCTGCACCCAAGCAGATGTAGACAGTTTCTGTTCATATATGACAGCGTACAACACACTGGACAAAGCACACTAGCTTTCAGGAAGTAAGATGGAAAGTGTGTGTTGGTGTGCACAGAGTAAGATGAGATTTCAGCTGGTTTTCAGCAGTTTAGTGAAACATGTTACTGGAATCGGTTTAAAGTATATCCACGTTAAGTCATATTAATGTGAGGTATAAACAAGATATAATGTGAATTAAAAAGAATACAGAAAAGCATACAGTGTCGAATGAGAGTGGAGGTCTGTGAGAGTCATGCTAAGCAAACATGTACACTAACCATTTTCAGTCTTTTCACTTATCACAATTATAAATTCTACAAAATGCAATTTCACAGTTTAAATCCTAAGTCTAGCTCACTGTTTCAAATCCTAATGAGACCATTTAAAACATTGTAGTCATAACACAACTTTGTAAAGTCTGGAGCCTTGAAATGTTGATATGCATGTTAAACTCGTATTAAAATAAAAGCATAATACTTATATTTGTATGCATAGTTGGGCCTTATAATATCTTTTAGCAGTATAATTGGCTTAATCTTTACATGCTGAATGTAATTACACATTTAAATTTAAATTAGACCTCCAGTCTAGTTTACAGTTTACCCAGTGACTGTTGCTGTGGTCAAGATTAATTTGGCAGACTAATCTTGTACAGAAGGTAGGGTTGCAATATGGCCCTTCCCTTCTCCATATTAGGTTGCCTCTCCCTTCAAAGTCTCAGAAAGGAGCTTTAACATTCTCCATACTGCAGCAGCTGCTTGGACTACTACCCAGTTCAACACAACTATAGATGAAATTGTTTATCATTTGCCATAAATAGAGCATGATTATGATTGTTTGCATTCATAATTGTCCTAATATCATATTTCAGTTGTCACATTCGTTCCGGTTACACTGAGCATCATATTTAATACCCCTCAAACAAGTGATTGCATTATTTGTAATAACTAATGCGTATAAATAATAAATCACTTGTGATATGTAAATGCATATCATTAATACTTATTTGCTGGAGTACTGATTATTGTATTTAATGTATTAATATTTGTTTTGACACACACAAACAAGAACCAGGTTGGAATGTAGCACATATGGGCACCTTCTATCTGAATATTTCGAACTTGAATCATTTTCTCTTACAATGTACATTCTGTTAGCGGGACTTGACTGTATTTGATACGGACCTAACCATGTGAGTATTCTGCCCAAGTGTCTTGTCAGTCATGGGATCATTTTTAATGCAAATATCTGATATGAACCATAAATGTGTTTAAATTGATGTTTAAGCTGCTCCATGAGTCCCCGAATCTCTGCTTCAAATGTTACACAGCAAATTATTTTTCCATGGGAAGTTGACATACCCTGGGTTTTGTGGACTGTGGTGGCCTAGTGGATAAGGTACTGGACTATGGACCAGAAGGTGCAGGGTTCAAATCCTACCTCTGTCATAGTTGGGTCTATGAGCAAGGCCCTTAACCTAAAAAATCTAATCCTAAACAGTTAGTGGTAAAGTCTCTATGGTGTGTAAAAATTTGTAAACCTTCTGTCCAAGGTATGTAGTGCACACTAAGTAGAAGTTACAGCCGAGTCAGACATGATGAACCTTTACAGCTGTATGTGCAAAATGCCCAGTTCCACTGAAGTCGGGGTGGGAAGGAGAAAAAAGCTTAGTTATATGTAATGCACAGAAGTACACACCTATTATAAGGACAGGCTTTCTCACATCTAGCATCTGACATGATCTCATTTGAATTTGTTGATGTAATGCCCAGGATTCCAGTTCATGGATTAAAGGCTTTTCTCTAGGGCAACACAGTTTTGCTGATCCAGCCCTGTCACCTACAATGTGCTTTGTATTGCATTTTTGTAGTAGTGTTTTTCAGATCAACATTAATTCAGACTTGGCTTCTCTGATTTCTCCTGCTAATTCTGTTCCTACACAATCTATGGTCTGAATAAATCAGATATCATTTGATAAACATGAAAACATGCCAGATTTTAGTTGATTCTTCTTCCTTATTTTTTAGTATATGGACACAGGTCATACACTGCTCATGCTCCAGCAGTCGGCGCATTTACCATCTTGCCTATAGGGGACAAATTAATTCAGTTGACCTCACATACAGGACCTACATGATGTAGAAAAGTCTATTAGACTGATTCATATTTCCTAGTCCACTTTGAACTTATTTATGCAAGTAATGTACAAGCATAGAGTAGAGTACTTCCAAAGACAGTTTTTGCTGACCGTATGTGGAATGCCGTTATCAGAATAAAATATCTTTGAATATTGTTGTTATTGCACAAGTACAACAATTGTGTTCGCAGCTCTCTTACCAGAATTCTATTAAAACAAATAAATAAATCTTCTGAGGTTTGGGGCCTATGTACCAATTGAGCTAGCAGAAGAGCAATCGTGGTACAAGCTTCAGAAAGGGTTAATGGTGCTATGTGTTTATTGTGTCACAAAACACAGTGGAGTACCCGTCTCTGAGTGTGTGGTGGCCTAGTCACTGATGGATCAGTTCTCACCATGCAATCCCTGTCTATTATCAAAAACAAGTGCAATGGACCATGTGAGTGTTAGCACTAGTCTACTGAGTTCTGAGTACTGTTTTACCGGGGGACATGCTAGCACCAGGATGCACTGTGAGAAGAACACTGGCTGGTGGAGGGTGTGTTATATCAGGGTAACTGCAGATATATCTGCTGGAAAACCTTGGGCCCAGTTGTTAGTGTGAACATTAATTTGACATGTGACACCTATCTCTATAGGTGTCTCTAATAGTGCCACAGTTCTACTGTATTTTATCCTATATTATGTCTGGGATGTTGGATGGTGCAGTGGCAATTCACTAGCCCAGCCTACCAAACCGATGGCCTGGGTTCTAGTTCCGACAGTCAGTTCTGCCTTCAGTTGGTCGTGAATTTTAGAGAGGAATACATGAAAACATACCACAGCATCAGTGAAAGGGGCAAAAGTTGTGTCAATAAGGATCTACAAAAATGGATTTACTTGAATAAGCAAATCTATGTTGAAGTATTTGTAGATTAAATTGTTATTTTTAAAACTGTTTTATGGTAGTTATTTGAGATTGCGTAATTTCTGTGGTTGTAAGACTGGATCTGGGTCACTGAAAAGTTTTCTGAAAATTTTGACATTTGTTAACTATATTTGGGTCACATTTAAGTTGTTTTCCTGTATTGTGCTGAAGCACTGGGGTAAAATAGTGTGGTTAAGTAAGCTGCAGAGGTAGAGAGGATACAAAGAAACTGGAAGCAGCCTCTCCCTGTCTGTCCCACACTCTCTGTCTCTGATAATTGTCAACTTTTTTCAACTTTAAAAGCTTTATTGGCATAACAAATGTTACATTAGTAGTGCCCAAAGCTTGATGTGCGTGAGTGTGCGTGTATGTGTGTATATGTATATATATGTGTGTGTGTGTGTGTGTGCGTGTGCGTGCATCCATCACTCGTGGCTGGCTGTAATAAAGAAGAA
>JAUZST010003781.1:0-16863 GCA_034779995.1 Parotocinclus haroldoi
ACAGTTATGGATGTCCACTTCTTCTCACACTCTCAGACTCTCATTCACACGCGCGCACACACACAGACACACACACACACACACACACACACACACACACACACACACGTATTGGGACTGTTTAGATATTCCAATTAAAAGGGGGTAGCATGTGGATAGGTGGGTAACACTGTCACCTCAGAGCGAGAGGGTTCTAGGTTCTCAGAGTTGTGCAGCAGCACTAACCACTGCACCACCATGCTACCTCAGAACAAACACGTTAATTGACTACACTTCAGTGCCTACTTCATTGTTCCTGCCCTGTGCCCTGTACCACCAGCTGGGCAATGGCTCTCTTGTACCATGTAAATGATTATACAGAGAAGAAAGTGAATGAATAAATGAATGAATAAATGAATTAAAACATGCCTTTGGAAAGTGGGAGGAAATGAGAATATCCAGAGAAAATCGTGTACACATGGGGAGAACATGCAACAGATCAGGGAGAACTGAGAGAACTGAACCAGGGATCTCTGGGAGGCTACAAAATAAGCCACCATGCTGCCTTCACTAGCAGATTAGCTTAGCTATATTAATGGAATATAATCATGGTAAATGTGATTTGTAAATGAAATCTACAAGTAAATTATAATAAGTATTACATCTATTAAGTAAACATACAGGCTGTTAAATAAATATATCAGACAACTGTACAATTCTCTCTTGCTCAGATGCAAATAGATCTACTGAAATTGCAAATGTGTATAATGTATTAGTACTCAAGTCCGTTGTAGAGGTTTACCTCTCTGTCAAGTTCCTCTATCAGAGTTACTATTCCAGATATGGCATCAACACTAAAATATTCCTTAGATCCTGGACCAAAAGCAATCCCATATGTTACTGGTTGGCCTTCTGGATCAGTCCCATTTAAAACATATATCTGTGTTCCTGTGGTATGAGAAACAGAACTGGTCAGTTTTACTTTCTGTGTCAATACAAAAGCCTAAATTTCACTGTCATATAATTTGTTGTACAACAAATACGCTCATACATCAATACTACTGTGTGGAGGAGGAAAAGCTACTATATAACATATGTTTGTTCAGTTCATGATGCTTCTTACGGAACACAAACGTACCTGATATAAGCATTGTAAACAGGGATTCATATCACATTGCTTACCTTTTGGTGTATCCTCAGAAAGACTGAACATTGCCAGATTCCCATTGTTACTATGTGGCCCATTGTCATGGAAATATGGTGCATAATTACTTTGTGCTATTAACATAAAAACAGTATGTGATTTATCATGTCTTAAGGTGCAAATAATTTGTTAGTCTTATTTTAATAGTTATTTACTAGAGAGTTAACAAGTTAAACCTTAATGCACTGCCAGCAGTACATTCACAATACATTTAATATGGAGCTAAGCTGACATAACTTTTATGCAGCGGGCATAACTTTTATGCCCAAAATTGTACCAAAACTGATGCTGAATGCATGAAATATGTACCAAGATAATATATCATTATTATCATATCTTGCAGTTTCACATCTCAAACAAATATTACTTTCTCATATATCACAGATACTTACTTGTTACTGTATGGTTAGATGCACAGAGAAAGAAACAAAGGAAGCAAATACAGTAGAGTACTGAATACCTTATCAAGAAGTCGCTCGAACAAAAGATTGTGTGTTTAAGGTCTATTTTACGGTCAAGATAAATTTCAAATACTCACCAAAACAGAAATGTGTTATCAATAAAATTGGTGAAGGAAGAATACATTTCTCAATATTCATTCTAAAACCAGAAAAGTAAAATAAAAGAAGTAGAGCATGGAGCTAGTGAGTGTCAATTTAAGCTGATTCGCAGACTGAAGAGACCTAAAGCTAATCCAATGATGCGTCTTAGGCTGGGACCATTTTAAAACTGCTTTTCTACCTTCACCAAACAGACACTTACAGTAAGGGTTACTGGGCTGCTTCTCTAACCTATAATCGACAGTGTAATATATCAATGCATATATGATATTTACACTAAAACCAAATTTTAAATATATATATATATATATTGTGGATTATTTACTGATATTTTTAAGTCATAGAGTGTGCAGTGTGAACTGCAACACTGGCTGAATAATTTAAACATTCCAAGTGACAACTACTATTAAATGTAAAACTGCAAGAGTATTGCATATAACCTAAGACTTGTCAGCTGTATATGTGTCTCTTTTTACATTAAATCTAATTTCAGAAGGCTAAACAAGCATAAATTGGTAGAGTGTTCTATAACTGTGACAAACAGAAATAACTCATGGGTCAACCTACTGGGATTAGTAGACATAAATAAACATTGTGTGGCTTTCCAGAATCGTTTGTTTCCATTTTTATAAATTGTGAAAATATATAATTAAATGTCATATTTCTTGTTGAATTTGTACCAGTTTTCGACATGGTTTATAATGTTTGTGTGAAATTGTATGCACTTATGCAGTTTTATAAGGTTTGAATGTTTAAAACAATGTACACTAGTAATGCATCAATCATTATTTAAAGCAAATGAAAGCAATTTTATCATAATAGGATGAGAAGGTTTGAAAAATATCTCATGAAAAAATAAAACAGTGTGGAATACAGAGGACGGGTATAAATAAAATAAAAGTAAGGATTAAGATAAAAGCAATTTCCGGTCTCTTATATGCCTGTGTATTTGTTAGGTTTTTTTTTCCTTCTAGACATACTATGCAAATAAAAAGACACACTTGCCAATTTAGTTTAGACAATATTTGTGGCTCTGGCTCTGCTTTCAGGTTTAATTTGTACAGTGCAGGCAGATGGCAGGCAAGAAGATTAACCCAGTGTAATCCTTCATCATCTCGCAGTGTTCAGTGTCAGTCTACTAGACAAATAAACAAGAGGCAACTCACCCTTTACGTCAAAGACAGGGTTGGCCAGCAATTACAAGTCAAAGCATGCTCATCACCTTAATCATATTACATTTTGCATCACCTGTCACAGAAAATAAATTTGTGCATGAGGTTTGTCAAGTCAACCTTCACACTCCTTTTAAACAGTATTATTTAACACTGAAATGTAAAAAAAGTACTTGTAATTCTTTGTTCCATATACAGTTGCTTACGATCACATTAATTTTTTTTAAGGTATTACAAGAGCCTGCATGTAATGTACGTATGCAATTCTGCAAGTCTCTGTCTGGTATGGCTAGATCATTCCTAATCTGGCGTTTGGTTCTTTACTGGAACCAAATACACGGCACTATTCTGTGTATAACCTATTTAGGGTGAAGCCTTATTAATCTTTAACATATTTCAGCCTTTCTGTCTATTTTAAATTTGTGTTTGAATAAATAAAATTGTTTTAATTAATTATATTGAAGAATCAACTGCATTTGGGTGTTTAATTCAGCCAATTAACAAGCTTTTTAAAAATGATTATACTTTTGGGTCAGGTTTCTTATGGGAAAGCTTTCATGTCATTGATTTTAGACAAACAACATCTGATTTTGGTTTCTCTACCTCTAATGTAATGCTTTTTGTTAACAGCGTCAGGTAAAATCTACAGTTAATATCTATCGTTTACTTTTGTTTGATTGACTTATTAGAGCAGCATCATATTTTTTAACACACTTGCATACACACCAACACCAAAAAAGGCCGTTTGATCTTTACTTAATCAGTGCCCTCGTGTGGCACTTTCTGGTATTGTTTACTGACGTCTTTGGATAGGCTTGTAGAGACATAGACTTGTCTCTACCACTAAACTTATCTGCATAGTAGACAAATGTGTGGAATTTGCATTCTACTTATTATGTTGTGTTGCCATGCATATTATAACCTACATATTTAAAACATTAAATATTATTTAAAACATGTAAACTAGTTACTAGAAGACCATCTAGCAACATAAACACAGTCTAAATATTAAATACAATTCCTAAAATGTTGTAGTTATAACAATGATCTTGTTAATTTGGTTGTATGTTTTATCCAGCTTACCTTTTCCCTTCAGTTCTGACCAATTGCCCATATTCTGCTGAAGAAAAAGATTCCAATAACATGATGTTGCCACCACCATACTTTTCAGTAGGTGTTGTGCAGTCTTGTTGTGCTGTTGTACTATGTTTATTATTTCTGACCATAAAACCTTTAACCACATGGCATAAAAGGTACATATAATTCACACTTTTCCAAAAGAGGTTTTTTATTTGCTATTCTGACACTAGACCAGCTTTATAGTAAGCTTTTGAGATCGCTGTACCAATCACATATTGATCAATCTAGTGCAATAAACATTTGTTAAGTAGTTCAAAGTTGCCACTGGCATTTTTCTTAATAACACTCTGAATCTTGTACTGCAAGGGTTAACTAAATAATTCTCATAATTTGTACCTTTCCACAACTTTATCCCAGATCCCTTATGAAATGACATTACCAACCATAATACATTTGTTGCATTATCATGCAGTACTAATGGATTCTTTAAGTAACATATGGTTTTATTTGGAAGAACTCAATGCCACTACACTTGATGTCAGGTGGAGGCCAATTAGCCAGGTATTGTACCTGGAGGGTAATTGGTTGTACCTGAGCAAGTATTAATGGTAACTCTAAGGGGGCTGAAATGTATTCAAAACATTCATTTACAGTAAACAGGAATGGCACAGAACATTTTTAAATTTAATAAGAATTGTTTTTTAACTATTTTCAATTGGATGTTACAGTGTGTAGCCTACATAGAGCTTATTTATACAGTGTAATATCTTAGTACTTTGGTTTCCTTCCACATTCCAAAAATATATTAAGTTAACTGGTATCTATACAGTGCAAGTGCCGTGTGATGGACTGAAAACCTGTCCACAATTCCTGTCTGTGCTGCTGGATATTCCTTAGATGAATGAATGAACAGAATTGTTCCACTCTACCTCTCATGTATCAGAGAAAAAAAATTACCCGGACCCAGTGTTCACAAAGCCAAAGAGGAATGTCAAATTTGCATGACATAAAAACAATACGCAATCTCAGAGAATATGCTGTACAGTGTAAAGACCAAATTACCTGGATATATGTCAGATCTGATTCAACATCAGTTTTCACCACTATTCCAACATTTGTATTTGATTGTAACTATAGGTTAAATTGAAACAATCCTAAAACTTTAATGTCCTTTGATTTCTTCTGTTAGGGCTCACCACAGGAGATCAGCTGATCACTCTGCATGTTCCTCTGTCACACTAGCCACCTGCATGTTCCCATCATACCCATGAACCTCATATTGTATGGAAGCTCTGTTCTTTCACATTATACACCCATCCCCCATTTGCCATTCACTAAACCATCTCAAATCTCTCTCGCTGTATATCTAAACTGTTGTATTTGTGCTGAAACTCTAATATAGTCATTCCCAATTATGCCCATCCCTGCCACTCCCAAAATAAAACCACAGCATCTTTAACTCTGCCTTCTACACCACCTTATGTTTTTGTCAACACCACCACCTGTAAGCCATACAACATGACTGATCTCACTACCATCTTGTAAACCTTCTCTTTCACTCTTGCAGATATCAATCAATATCAATATCAATATTTTCACAATGTGTATTGCACATTGAATATAATAGTTCATTGAGACTTGGCTCTGATTTTGTCTGTCAACCTTACAACATTACAAACATGAAAGGGTCCAGGGTTGATCCTTGATATAATCCTACCTTCACTTTGAACCTGTTTGTAATTCCTGCTCATCTTCCACATCTCACCACTGTCATACTGTCCTCATACATATCCTGCAATACCCTCACATAAGTCTTTGCTCCTCTCCTATACCACAGCTCCTCTCTTAACACCTTGTTATAAGTTTCCTATAGATCCACAAATTGTGTAACTTTTTTTGACCTCTCTATATTTCTCTGTTGCCAATCTCAAAACAAATATCTATAGTGCTCTTTCTTGGCACAGATTATCCCTGTTCCTATACTCTTCCCCATATCTTCATTATATGGCTGGGTGACTTTCTGTAGCTCTTCACATCATCCTTACTCTTAAAAATGGTACTACTACACTTCTACTCTCCTTCTCAGGCACTTACTTTCTAAGATTTTATTAAACAATCTGATTAAGAACTTCATCTCTCCTAAACATGACCAAAGTTTTCATGCTTTTCCCATATCTCAGTGGGTGTCCTCCAGGATCTCTGGTTTCCTTATACAATCTGAAGATATGCTTTGAAGTAGCATTGTTAGTGTTTAATTGACATCTGTAAAGTGTGCCATGTGAGCAAGTGTATATGTAGATGCCCCAGGACTGTCAAATTGTCCAGAAAAACAAACTGGCTTTTGTTTTGCACTTAAAACTATTATGCATTCTGTTAAGACATTTTTAAAGTTTAAAACAACACGAAAGAGTGCATGATGAAGCTTTAGATATTTTGGTTATTGTTGCTGTAATAGTGAGTGCTAAGATGTTTGTGTTGTGTAATTATTTTAATGTTACTATTTTTGAGTATTTTGAAGATTGGGATAACCTTAAATAATCTTCACTGAATCTGTGAATTCACAATTTTAAAAGTAAATATGTCAGTGTTGAAAATATATTGCCTAGTATTTTAACCACAGTTGTATTTTGTAATATAGCTTATCATGTTGTATAATTATATTGCTCTCTCGTGATGAGCTTCACTTGAGTCAAGATGGGGCTGCAAACATACAGGTTTGTGTTGCTTAACAGCCAATGATACGTTCTCTGAAAGTGAGTTATGTGATCCTGACATTGTTTGAATACCATATTATGTCTGTACTTAGCAAAGATAAAAGGGACATTTCTTCCATTAGCATATTGTCAATATACAGTAGTGTCTCCCATACATTGATCCAATGACCACCACATACTGATTTTCTATTTAGCTTTTCTCTATTCATGATAATGTGTTATTTCTGAGAGCTGTTTGATTGAATCACTCAGTCTCTCTTTATTCCACATGTTCATACCAGGGGCCTTGTTGTTAAGTGTGATATTGAACCTACTGTGCTATAACAACTAATGCAAGATGGTATATGGGTTAAATTGATTAAGAACCTTAATAATTAGGATACAAAACTCACTTGGCCATGCAAAGGAGTTTGTACTCGTCCTATTGTAAGTAGTACTTCTTTGTTTGCCATCCTGCCTATATTCTCACCTATAACACTGCTCACAGAGATTACAGGATCTTTCATTAAGGGGATATTACATTTTGATATTTGTAATATTTATGAACAGTATATATAGATTGGCTCACATTCACTTGTTTGAGTAATGTTGTTGATATGTGTTGATCGTAATTATGTCTATCCATGCATTTTTGTCTTCCATCAAACAATAGTATCAGGTCAGCCATACTATCCTCAGACATGTTCACAGGGTCGAAACAGTACATCACTGTACTTCCTATTTTTTGGGAATTCCCATAGTTTAAAAGCACGATGGTGTTTGTGATGTTGTGTAGATTGCAGCGCTCCACTTGTACTTTCAGTGCTAAATCAGATTCATATTGTTTGCACACAGTTCTTTTATGACAATACCATTATTAAATTACAGTTGCATAAAGTTAAAACGCGAATATCTGTAGCCTGTTGCATTATTCTGTTTGGCGCTCCTTTATAAGGGTATATCACTTTCTTGACTATCAAATCCTCACGACCAGTTACTCATTAAGTTTTGGGCTGTTAAAGACTGAAAGCTGTATAGTGAATTTCTAACGACAATGTTGATGTGGAGTATTAAAGTGAAGTAAATTAAATTAAGCAGTGAAATAACATGTAGTCTACATGAATTAGTGTTTTCATTTCTTCTCCGAACGTTTGAAGGAGGAGATGGGGCAGGGGAAATGCGGGAGGGAGGGAGGTGGGCATGGCTTCCCCTCACACGTGTGCGGAGGAAGAAAAGGGGAATCTTTAACAGAGCGGTGCTTGAGAGCTGCGCCACGAGAAAACCGGTTAAAACAGAAACTGGTTGGTTTACTACAACTATAGATGAGAATGACTGGATTTGATTCCATGTTGCTTGGATGCGCCATACCTTATAACTTATTAAAAAACTAACTTATAGTCTTTATAAGTTGTACCTTTTATTTTGCTTTAGCGTTCTTTGCATCAGACACATCGAAGCCAAAATCAGGTCTGTGGTTCCAGTCGACTTGTTCTTGTTATAAAGCGAAGGACTGTCTGTGTTTGAAGATTTTAAGTCAGCATGCAGGCTGCGGGAAAGAGCAAAGAGTCATGAACCATCGCAGAACGCGTAAAGGACCTGAATGGAGAAAGGTATGACTTAAGCACTGTAGAGAAGCTGCTTTAATCTATTCTTTTTTACCATTAAATACTCATAGTAAAGAGTAAAGAATTTTTGAAAATTGAATGTATGTTTTGTGATAAATAGTCGTATGCGTTTTTAAATAACACCACCTAAAATGATTTAACCCTTACTATAAGTGAAAATGGTTCATCAAGGACTTCTTGGATGGTTAGATCCATTTCACTTCTAGAAACAAACACATCTAGTCTTTCCTTGCCACTGTCACTCTAGGCTTGCTCAATTTGGGATTGGTCTTTTAAGGTAATATAATATTGTAAAGCCGCTTTAAAACAGTGCACCGTTGTAAAAACGCACAATATAAATACATTTGACTTGGCACCTTGCACCCCAAAACAGTCTTTTGAAGTTTTATTTGGACCCTATAGGATTGTAATGTAGTCCACCATAGACCAAACTTTAAACCTTTTTTATGATTTATGCTGCTGCCTCTATCATAAGAGGGCAGAGTTAATTTACATATATACATGAAATCTCAATATGTGTGAACTGCACAAAAACATTTTACATTCACCAAATTTAAGTAATCCATTATGGTAATGGAGTCAAAGAGAAGGTTAAGTCTGTGCTGGCCACAGGTTGTCCTGCGTACATTGTGTTCTGACCACAAGTGTGTAGCGGTTATTTGCTTAGTATTAGCTAGTGCAAATGATAAATCTCCATATTTAGAACGCGAAAAGGGTACAGCAGTGAAATGGTGCCGGTTCATTTAATTGTAAGAGATTTAATTGTATGAGATGTCTTTAAACAGGTCATAGATAATCGGTTACTTAACTTGTATTTAAAAAAATATCCAGAAGGACAGTTTGTTGCTTCAGAATTCCATTATCTGTGTGAACCATGGGAGGCACCGTGGAGCAGTATTGAGCATGCTCACCTAACAGTTCCAGAAGTTGTGGTTAGGGCCCAACCTCAGACTCCGCCTGTATGTAGTTTGCATGTCCTCCCTATGTCCGCGTGGGTTTACTCTGGGTAATCCAATTTCCTCCCACCTTCCAAAGACGTTACATCGTTAGGCTAATTGCTATTTCTAAAATGCCCTGAGTGTGTGAGTGCATGTGCGCTATGATGGATTGGTGCCCTGTCTAAAGTTTTTGCACCCCTTGCCGCCTGAAAGCCTCTGGATTTCCCTTGAACCTGAACAGAAGTAAGTAGATAAGAAAGTTAATGAATGAATGTGTCAACGATCCAAATAATGGAAAATGCTGCACGTAGTTCAGGTCAGTGTGGTTGAGAATTTGTTGGGTCATGAGTTGAAGGTTGTCCCTTTAAAACAAGCACAGGCCTTTAAATTGACAACACCTTAACCGATACACCAAACATTTTCATAGGTGAGTTTTGCTGGTTTTCCAGTAGACACTTGTACAGTACAAACGGCATACAGGAGTGTGGACAATTGTATTCTTGTAATTCAAAGCAAAAGTGATTAAAATTATTCTTAATGTCATACTTTGTCAAACAAGTTATGATTTGTATTTCTCCATATGTAAGAAACATTACGGGCCAGTATAGTCTCCTCCATAGTTACTGGTATCCTGGTAAAAAAGAAAAAAAACTTTTAGTGAAATAATTTATTTCCAAGAAGATGACAAAATCGTGTTATAAATACTGACATCCCTACTTTTAGTATCCACACATGTCAATGCTCCTTTTTAGCTTACACAGAGAGTGGCACTGGCAGTAATACTCCATATTGACATAGTGCATATCATGCAATGCAAATAAGCTTAAGTTTTTGCATGTTTACACAGTATCATAAGTAAACAGTATCAAACTGTGTTTGTTCTGTAAGCCCATAAGGTCCATAAGGCCTAAATGTTGAAAATGAACCCCACATTTCCTAAGCTATTACATCAACATATCTTTCAGGTATTTTTTTACTGTATATAGTGTGCCACTTGTCTCAATAACGCTTTTGAAATAGCCATACCTTGGCATAGCAGCACCTTGTGGGTCTGAGTAGCATCAGCGAGTCTGTCATTGCCAGTTGCAGCTGAATGGAAATTAACTTACAGTGGAATTCATTTTAAATACCACTTGTCTACCACATTGTGCCATCACACACTGCTTGTTCTCAGAGTGCTCAGTAATGAAACAAGACAAAACACAGGTTGAACACGACCCCTCATACTCACACAAATCACACCTCTATAGGACTGATCCTTCCTTCCTGTGTGATATGTTCCTTGAGATAACAAAGGACCAACTATTCACACGATCCATATTGTACTATGAACACTACAGATATAAAATATTACCTACTGGCCAGTTGCATGCAACAAAAATATGTTTAAATGTTGCAAGTTTAGTTGAAGCATATTGTTGTAATTGTTATTATAATTCAGGTATAACCCAATTTTCAGTTCCAGGATCTTTTTTCTGGTGAGGGTCTTAGTCAATGTATAATTGAATAACTAAATTACTTTCTAGCCTCACCCTTTAAATATCCTTCCACTTTCAGACTATAAGAGCAGACATTAATGTAATTTGTATGGGAATGATAAACAGAACCATGTCCTTTTCTGCTTCAGCAGATCATCAGAATTGTCAAATGCTCCAGTGGGTTTTGAATATGTAAAGATCTAAGCTCAGACACTGCCACTGTCAGTTTGATGGCTGTGGCATAATAAGCTCACATAATTGGTTTATATTTACTTACAGTGCAAACTATCATTCACTGTCTATACAAAAATGGTGTTTCTGCCTAAATTATACGCTTTGGGCAGATAATTTACTTACTTGATGGATCCAAACAGTGATGAGTTTTTGCCTATATTTTATTTTATTTTATTGATGGTTGATTTGACCTGACATTCTGACATTTTGCCACACTAGGCGCTGCAGTAACAACTAGTGCAGTGTTGCAGACAGAATGGGCTGAATGATAGAAGCAGATGTGAAATTACAATGCTTCCATTATTGCATCATGCTAACAGTGGTGCACATTTCATACATATGTTCTGTGCTGTGCATGTGCTCTGGTTCAGATTACTAGCCTTTAAATACATTGCTAAAAAGATGACTGTCAACAGTTACGTAAATATATGTTAAATCTGGGATATTAAAACATATTTAGATTGACAGAAACATTCCACTTCAGTCACCAGGTAGAAATACAATAATAAACTGAATTAACTGATTATGGTAATCTATTTCTTAGTAAATAAAACTAAAAATTTTTTGTCTAATTAATAACCTAATTCTTGAAATTTTTCTATAATGACATAGAATGCTGCCAAGGTCTGTTCCAAGGTTAAATATATGTGTGCATCATTAAAATAAGACAAATATTGATGAATCTGTAGAATAAATGACTATCGTTTTAAACATTCAACATTTAATGTTCAATCGTTGAGGTGGTATCAACATCTTTATTCATATGCAAAATGCATGACTAAAAATTACTAAGATTGACATGGACATGGATCATCAGCTGGTGTTTTTCAAGTTTAATCATTCTCCTCATAATACATAATAAATGATGAATTCAACACATAAATGCAGCAGGAGTGACACCACAGCACTGTACTGTATTGTATTGTACTGCATTTTGTCCTTTAAATCCTTTGAGTCTTTCAAATATTATGCCATATTTTTCACAGTTTGTACCATTGAAGCTGTATTGTCTTAGGCTGAATATACTTAGTGATGAGTATTAAAATCACTCTGTGCTTCTGATTGCATTTTTTCTGCAGCTATTAGTGAGCAGGTGTTGATAGTTCTTGAAATTTATTGGGTACGGAGGAACAATGCTGACATTGTCCAGGTGTTCTGGTTCTCATTGCTGTTCTAACTGGTCATGAATATATCATTGTTGGTGTGATTTACAACACACAACCTTTTGATTGGGTGATAATGTGCACATTTAGAGAGTGTCATAAGAATATACTGTATTATAATGTAAAATAATTATTTTGCTATTACCTCACTACAGAGTATCTCTCTATCATGACCTGACATGACATAAATCTGAATGCTATGTGAGTCAGCATCTCAAGTTGGACAATACTGAATAGCTGCACTTACAAACTCTGGCAGGATTACCTCAGAATCCAGTTCAAGCATGAGGAATAAGTATGTTATTCTCATCATCTGCATCGTGGCGCTTGTCATCATTGAAAAGGAAAACAATATCATATCAAGGTGAGCTCTTTGATTTATATTGGGTTTTTTTTAATACTGAGGGTATGCTAATAGTATCTAATCTATACTCGACACCTAGTGACTCTCCAACAATGAGCCCTCACCAAACACTTCAGTATGGCTTTGTACACATGCAAAGTATTAAATGTAACACCACCACAATTACAGTCCTGTTTTTTGTCTCAGGGTTTCTGACAAGCTTACACTTAGACACACAGAGACTTCAGAGTCTCATTTCAACTGCTCTCATGCATCAAAAGCCCTGGTGACTGACGAGATGGGTGATTACAATTCCACAGAGTTTTTTGATGCAGAAAATGGAAGACATAAGCACATTCTCTTGCTGGCCACAACACGCACTGGATCCTCTTTTGTGGGAGAGTTCTTCAATCAGCTGGGCTCCAACATGTTCTACCTGTTTGAACCTCTGTGGCATGTAGAAAGGACACTTTCTCAGGACACTGGAGTCCCTAATGCCACAATTTCATCTATTGTTTACCGGGATGTGCTGCTGAGCCTGTTTTTGTGTGACTTCTCATTGCTGGAGCGCTACATCAGTCCATCACCCCAGGAACACATCACACCTGCACTTTTCCGGCGCGAGTCTAGTATGGCTCTGTGTGAGCAACAGGTGTGCACACCTGTAATGAAGGATGTATTTGAGAGATACCGATGCAAAACACGACGCTGTGGCCCCCTCAATCTCACCTTGGCTTCAGAGGTCTGCCTAAGGAAGAGTCACAGGGCCATTAAATCGGTCAGGGTACGGCAGCTGGACACACTCCGTTTGATGGTAGAAGATCCCAGACTGGACATTAGGGTCATACAGCTTGTGAGAGACCCCCGTGCTGTTTTGGCTTCAAGAATGGTGGCCTTCTCCAGCAAATACCAGACCTGGAAAAGCTGGGCAGCAAATGGAGAGGTACCAATAGAGGATGAAGAAGTGAAACGGCTGGAAACAAATTGCAATCAGCTACGCATGTCTGCTGAGCTGGGCTTGAGTCATCCGGATTGGCTTGAAAATCGTTATATGCTTGTGCGCTATGAGGACATCGCCAGATATCCCATGCAGAAAGCAGCTGAGATGTACAGGTTTACTGGAGTTCCGTTCACGTCACAGGCTAGGGAGTGGATTCTTAGGAACACGCATGCTTCTGATTTTGCTAGTGGAGTGTACTCTACTCAGAAAAACTCATCAGAGCAAGTGGAAAAGTGGCGGTTCAGTATACCCTACAAATTAGCCCAAGTTGTGCAAGAAGTTTGTGGACCTACTATGGAGTTATTTGGGTATCAATTTGTTGACAGTGAGGAGATGCTGGTTAATAAGTCTATTAGTTTGCTTGAAGAAAAGCAGTTCAATTTTACGTAATTTAAAAACTCTTACTGTGTTTTTTATTGTTTAAGGTTCTTTTGTGCTGTGAATGTATTTTAAACAGATGCAGTATGTAGCACACTGGAGCACAGATGTTGTGTGCCTTCAGCCCTCATTTCCTGGTTTAGCTTTAATCAAAGTGCTTTGAGTTGGGGTTGGATAATTAAGATAATGAATGATTATTTGTTGTAAAGCAGCTTGAACTTGAAAGGGGATTATATTTGTGTGCAAATGTAGGATTAGGTGAGGGTGTTTCTCTATACAGAATTGCCTTTATTCTAGTCCAAGCCATAACTAAATATATATTAGCCAAATGAAAACATTTATGGTTTTATGGAACACGATGTGCTGGTCAAAATGTTTAATTTGTCAACCGAAATGTTTGCTAATGTATGTAACTGCTTTATCATCGTTATCTGGAATAGAATAATTGTGTATTGTGAAGAACTGTAAGTTCTAGCATGAAAGTGAAATTTGAAGTGTGCACTGTTTCACGAATACAACTAAGATTATAAAAATGCCAGTGACTGGAACAAATGTCTTCGAAGAAAAAAATTGGTTGTATTTTTGTCTTTTATCATGGTTTAAGGTGCCTATTTACTGTAAAAAAAAGGAAGTGACAAGAAGCAAAAATCAGGGTTAAAAACTGACATTTTTACACAAAGAAGAGAGTTTTTGGCATTCATGCAAATTTTGATGATTATATTGACAGTATTGGTAACCAGGAGAGAACTGCACTTCAACATTGGCATAGAAAACATGAAGGTGAAAGAAATGATGGTATGATTTTTATCTGACACGAAGGGTGTGGCGATGTCAAATGTAATGATGTAAATGAATGATATTTCAGATGAACAAAAATTTGAAGAATAAATAAATAGTAATTTAATGTGGTACATTTAACATTATAAATAATATTTTATGGCGCAATCACTGTTAATTTTTGGTTGACTGTAAATTTATGCTGAAGTTTCTGACACATTACTCAACAAAAAATATTGCAAATGTACATGTATGTCATGAGTAATTCTGAATTTGAGGGTGATTTTGTTTTGAAATTTAATTAACTCAACACGGTCCTAACTAAACTACCTACCTAAACCTGCCCAGTGAATAAATTGCTATGCTGATTTTTGCTTGCTGTGTAAACAATGGTATGAAACTGGCATCGGTTTAGTTTAAAATAAAAAAAAAATACTTGTAGTGGTAAATTCTGAAATACATCAGTTTCATACAAATAAAGATTACACTGTAAACCCCTGATTATGGAGCTGTAATTTGTCACTTTGTATTTTCATATGTTTTAAGGGTGTGTGAGTTTGTTCTCTAGAAAACTGATATTAAAATGTGCAGTATCTATGGAGCCCACAGAACTGAATGCCTTTTTTTTAAAATGGCATTTAGCAAACCTTATCCAGAGCGACTTACAGTTGGTATAGACTTACAATACAAGCGATTGTATATTGAAAGCCTCACTCAAGAGCCCAACAGTAGCAGCTTGGCAGAGGTGAGATTTGAATCCTGGATCAGTACAGTGGTACAGTACCTTAACTGCTAGGCCACCATAGGCCTATGGTTAACCACTAATCTCTGAATTTAAAAAGCCACGTCTTGTGAGTTCAGGTCTGTTTGATTCAGTCGAAAGTATGCCACTGATGCTGCTTTCTCTGACATTTTTGTGAACAATGGTGAGAAATTCCAGAACATCATTTTTAAAACTACTGCTTAAATAAAATAAATAAAATGCCCATTCTGTTTAAAATCCATGATTTCAAAATGCTACAAATGATCTTGTCTTCCAGCAGTTGCTATGCAGTGTAATTTTTATTTTGTTCTCTCTTCAGTGACTCATGAATGAGTCATGGTTCCCAAAGCAAAACAGTGGCACTGCAAAGCAATGAGGTGGGGGCCAGGAAAGTCTGGTCTTACACTGTTACGAACCACTGTGGAGCTGCCTACTTACCATTTACACCATTTTTATTTTGTTAGTCTTAGTTTGTAAATGTTGGTTTACTTTGTATTTAAGACATGTAAGATGTTCACATTTATAACACAATCACAAATAGTCTAATTTTTGTTTGTACATGTCAGTATAGTCTAAAGAGGAGCCCACATTGTGTGATGCAACAATATTGCATGTGTTGCAACAGTAAGATTACTTTTACACTTTAATATTAAGAAACCATTTATTAAGAAATAAATCTCATGAAATAGTTTAGACAGGATATTGTAATCAAATGGCTTATCTTTTAGGGCAGGGAGCTTAGTGAAGTCAGCCTTGTTTTCTTTTCCATGTGTGCTCTGCTTTAACTTATTCTTTACTGTGAGTGCCCATACCCCTCTGCAGTTTCTAATAAGGCTGCATTGTTCATTCATTCAGACTTGCTGAACTCAACGTTCCTCATGTGTGCGTGCTGTCTTCTCAGGGTGTGCCTCAAGTTCTCTGGGAGTCTTTGGGAGCAAACTGAGGTGTGTATTGCTGGTGAAGGGCTCTTTCATACATTCCTCTCCCTGCTGATCTACTGCACACAGACTTGTCTATTCAATACTCCAAACATACCAAACCCCTGTTGCAACGAACCTTTAATTTATAAGTGCACTATTCATTAATAATGATAATAATGAGTGTCTTAAATAAATGAGTTGCTCCACATAGTTCAGCAATGGCCTATATTGTCAGAAGCACCAAAAGGAAATGACAGAGAGCAGATGTCTGACTCTTTAATTTGATATAGGGACTCATCAGTAATGGTAGTAGTATTATGGACCAAGCTGGCAGCACTTCAACATTTCAGTTTGGTGTTTTGATGAAGCTTTCCACAGGGACAAGGAGAGTACTTAAAAAGTAAAAGGAGAACACTGGTTCCATACATGAAGTGATGTTGTCTGCTAAATATACTGCTTACAAAAATTAGGGATAATTAAATATCTATCTATCTATCTATCTATCTATCTATCTATCTATCTATCTATCTATCTATCTATCTATCTATCTATCTAT
>JAUZST010003782.1:0-42732 GCA_034779995.1 Parotocinclus haroldoi
CCTCCAGGACCAAAGGTGCTACATAGAACAACAACGCAATACACAACACAAAGTGCACTTGTGCAAACACGTGCAAGAGAGTTTCATTCAGTTTGATAAACTTCGATTCACCCTCATAAATAAACCACTTACTACTCAATCACCATAATTGAGTTTGCATCTCATTTACGCAACCAAACAACTTCCTTTGACTTTTTGTTTGCTTTTCAGACTGATCTTGTTTAATGAAATAAAATGCTTCTTTTCTAATCCCTTCATATTCATTTTGAAATATCCCCTCATTTTTGGGGGCAGTGTATAAACACATTCTGAAATTTATTATTTCAGACTTGTTGTTTTCAAAGATTAAACCTTTCACTCAAATTGTTACACTACTTAAAATATGGAAAAAGGAAAGAAAAATGTTACATTGAATTAGGAAACCATACAAAACAAAAAACAATTACACTCGTGATCTTAAGACTTATTCATGTAATTCATAGAGAGACAACATGACAACTTAGAGATTTAAGTATTAACCTAATAGAAAAAATAAAGATTTAAACTTGATTCAAAATATGTATTTATACTTCATTAGACTTGTTACTTGTCATCTGATATTACAGTAAAACAAGACAGTATTAACTCACTTCTGACTAAGCTGTGTGAGGCAGAAGTTCAATTGAATACAATTTAACAATAGTTCTCAGCAACAATTAACCAATGAAACATGACCATATGCTTTGATTTCACCCTGTTCACATTACAGTATTAAAACCACATTAATTGCCAATCCTGATAAATTCATTAGGGCTACCTCATTAGTCTGCTGTCGTCCAACTCACCCACAGTTTAACAGGCAGTAGTGTCAGCAGTACCAATGCAGCGATAGTGCAGCACAAATCGATGCACACAAGGATGGGCATGTAGCTAGAGACTGTAAAGCACAATTGAGCAAAATGTGTGTGTGTGGGGGTGTGGGTGTGTAAACCTTGAGACTATTGTAGGCCAGATCTGCATTCACGTCTCCAGCTGACAGGCCCTTTGGATCATTGCCCTGAGAGATCAGAGAGGAAAGACATTATAAACACCTGATAACATTGCGATAGAGCAGATGTGGACTGTCACAATCCATAACAATTAGATAACAAATCACGTGTGGTTACAAAGGTGAAACAGTGCAAAGATAAGCAAACAACAGTACAAGGTAAGTATAAGGCAAAGGTTCCACATTCGAATGCCACGAGCTAAATTAATTTTCATATAATACATACAAAAGTGGCCCTTCTAATCATGGTTAATTAATCATTCAAGGGGTAAAAACATATGTAAAATATATTAAATGTTTAAAATATGTATATGTAAAACATTATATATAAACATTTTTCCCAATAATCAAGTAAAATAAAAAACATAATGCAATTCAACACTATTCTTGGTTGCTACTGGATGCATATCTGACCGAGAGTGGTACTAACCAATCAAAACTTCTAATTAGAATGACGTCTTTCTAATATTGTTTTGTCTGATAATATTTTAAAGAGTTTGGTAGTGTGAGACTGTTCACAAACAGAAAAAATACTTAACTAATCAGATTTATTTATTTAGATTTAATCACTAATCATGGCCTACAGCTGCCAACCCCTTCTTGGTGTAATTAAGAAGGTGCTAGGTATTCGTCATTCACAAAAAAAAACAAACAAAAAAAACCAAAACATCACAAATAAAGGTCTATGGCACCATATACAGGTCAGGTACTATTTGGGTGGTGTACTGTTCTCAGCCCTGCATGACACTGATGTTTTGGTTGCGTGTTAGTGTGTGTTGTTATGGTACGAGTGGATCAGACACAGCAGTTCTGCTGGGTAGTGCACATATAAACACTGAAACAAGCACATTCTCTGCTAACTGGTATACCTACAAGTTATCATTAGTCCCAAATAATTTCACTGGGGTGTACTGAGCGGCTTACTGTCCACAAGAAAGTACCGGGCCCTGGCCTCTGCTGCCTTTATATACCATCCGAACAATTTCTGAATGATTAATTACTGCACTTGTAAAAGTAAATATAGCACTGCTGTCATTCCTGCTCATTTTAAGTGCAACACTAACTTTGCGCTTGCTCAGCTCCTCCATCTTCTCCAGGTTGGCCTGGAGTCTCTTCCTCTCCTGCTCTAGTTCGCGAACTCTCTTCTGCAGCTTCATAAACACACTGATGTCCATGGCTGCTTTCTCCAAACCAGTTTCCTACACAAAAAGAAAGGGTCTCTATAAAGTGTCTGATATAGAAGACATTTCCTCATGTTAAACCTTAGAAGCAAGCAAAGGATATATTAAAAAAGACGTTCAATAGCTAAAAGTACATAACTTTAATTCCAAACTAGGCTTCTTCCATGTCTGGAAAACTGTTTCTCATAGTATAATGCATCATTTTTGTGTTATGAAATGATTCATACCTCAACCTGCTGGATGATGTCTTCAGTGTCTCCCACCTCAGACATGGAGATGGAGGTTAAGGCAGAGTCAGAACCCAAGCTGCTTTGGTTGGATGGGTTTCGCCGATGGCCTGGAACAAACTATAGGAGAACAGACGTGAGATTAAAACATTTAACTAATACTTATTACTTTAATAGAGATGTTCCTTAGATTCTAATAGTTGGGTTTATGATATTTTGTCTGTATAATGGGAATCAGATATAATATAATAGCATTATGCCCTATAGCTGGGCATCTGGGCAGCAGTGTTAATTGACTAACCACTATGTTTTTCACCTTCAATACAGTATTTAATAAATGACACAAGACACTGATGATTTTGCCCAATTCTAAGTCAATGTAATTGAGTTAATCATGTTTATGGTAGGTTATGCTGGGATACATAAACTATCATATATAACACTCTTCATTTTAAAATAGATTCTTATAGTAAATACAACTTAGGATGACTTTATCGTAACGTAACCCTATTGTAAACAGACGAGCACCTGAAAAATTATGTCAAATTCAGGCCCTGTCCACACGAAGACAAATGTACGCAGCACCACTAAAAACTACGGTATGTATACCAAACCCATTGGTGGCGCTGTGACACTGACACAGAACATCAAAAACAGCCGTCAAAACACAGATTTTGTTGAAGAAGGCATAATAAGACCAGTATGTTCGCTGTTGTTCGCAGAATGAAGCGTATTCAGGTTACAGAGAGAGGTGGAGCTATGACTTTGTTTGATTTTGTTCGTATGACTTCATCGTTTCAGAAAAGATGCGTGAAAATATTGCACCAGTGTTTTGAAACCTTTTTACTCTGGGAACAGTTTGTTTGTTGTGGAACAGTGTGGATGCAACACCTACAGGATGAAACACCTTGTCTCTGTGTGGACAGGGCGTCAGTCTGTCTCTGCACCCTGACTCTGCATGTGTTCAATAAAACTTACTGCACCTTACTGATGCTATGCTATTATGGGTGGTTATGTCTGCATCTTACTTTAGCATAAGTAGCCTCATCCTGCAGGTTCTCGTATCTCTGTTCCAGCCTGTTAAACTCCTTCAGCAGGTTCTGATAACGCAGCCTCTCCTCATCAAGCTCAGCTTGTAAACTGCTAATGCCATCCTTTCCTGCAACACAAATACAAGATATGCACACAGAGTTTAGTGTGACATGGTGTACAGTGTGATGCTTTGCCATCCAAATGCCATCTAATATGCCCTCAGTTTCCTTAGAGACAACCAGTGTTGCAACTGCACTCACAAAAATGACAGGATATTCCAAAATGAATATGAAACGAATCCCATAAGAACTAGACAATCTGATCCTGTTCATGCCCAAACACTGTCTGTGTCTTTTGGCACTCTTGGGTGACCATACACTCTACTGAACAGTCAATGTGGGGGCACTATCGGCCAGTTTCACATACTTCTGTTCACCCCGGTAATTATATCACTTGCTACTCAATCACCATAACAGAGTTTGCATCTCATTTGTGTAATCGAACAACTTTATTTGACTTTTTAATTGCTTTTCTGATGATCCTATTGAAATTGAAATAAAATCAAATGCTTCATTTTTTAATTGCTTCACATTCATTTTGAAATATGCCTTCATTTTTGTGAGCAGTAACACAGTGAAGAATACAATGTCTCACCCAGTCAGAAAACCATGCAAGGTCTGGACCCAAACCTGGGTCACAGGTTTGACCTGAACCAAGTCCTTATACTGCTCATACAAAATATTAACGTAATCTGGTCTGTATCGATTGTTAGGTAGATGGTATGCATCAAGCGAAGATCCACTTTGAAAATTCCTGGACCCAGGGCTTCCCAGCTACAAAACGATTAAAGAATAAGATTAAATGGCTCTTAACTAAACTTACCGGCACTTTAAGTTTGATATGAAATGATGTTAATTATTACTTCAAAAGTAAACCTTGATTACTTCACTGCACAAACATCTAATCACAAAACACTATTACATAATGAACTGCAAGAATGATAAGAAGAAAACAAGCTGCTAAATGATAGGAGAATGGAATCATGGGTGAATTTAAACTCTAAACACCTCTCTAGCAAATCCATTAAGCCCATGATTTCTTGGATTCTAATATTGTATCAGTTGCAAGTTGTTCTGGATCAGGGTAAATTATGCTAAATAATGCTAAATTACTAAATGTAAAGCAAATTAACATTCGATCATCTGTATCATAACTTCATCCTCCCTGAAGCCGTCAGACTAACTGCAGGTTACTGATCCAAAAATTGGACAGGAATGCTTAAGAGAAAAATCCAGAAAAAGCTTCTTCTCTACAAATTTTAAGCCCAAATAAAATCACATTTTATTTATGTAGCACTTTTTACAAAGCAGCTTTTGCCTGTTATATTATCTTAAAAGACCAATCCAAATTGAGCACGCCCAGTGGAAAGGAAAAACTCCCTAAACGTCGAAGGAAGAAACCTTGGGAGGACCAAGACTCAGAAAGTTAACTGAATGCAGAGGTTCTACATACTGGTTCATTGCTGTACGGTTAAGTGTGACAAAGGTTAATGAAAATGTGACCATGTTATACAAGTCTCAAAGACCCAGCACACAAAGGGCTGATTGTGAGATGAAGCTTCAGGACTTCATTTGGGAGTAAAGTCATACAATGTCTCCTTTATTTCCAAATTCCCTATTTAACATACAAGTTTCATATCGAGTACACAGTCTAAAATTAAACAAATGCAGGAGCCTTGAGGAGGCACCTGACTAAAGCTTGGATTAAGGAATAAGGAGGAGACACACAGGAACACAGAGAGTCATTCTCTCTATGGGAACCGGATCCAGACAATGCTCAGCTTCAAAAGAGCAGGTGAAGTGGTGCTCTGCATTCCTTCCCCTGACACACACCAGCTCCTCTCTCGACCTACTTCTACCCAGAGTCCCCTCTTGTGTGAGAAATGAACCCAGCTGTGCCTCTAGGCATCCATGTATTGCAACTCCGCAGAACACCGAACTGTGTTTGTGTCTGTGTGTGTTTACAAACAACAGGGACGCTGGTGTGTGATACTCACCTTTGGATGCCTGGGAATTTCGGAGGATTCTCTGGTTCAATTCCTCTTTCTGCTCCTTCAGCATGGAATTTTCTTTCTCAAGTTCCTTTACACGCTACACAAAGCAGAACACAATATCCATCAACAAGGCTGTCTTACTGCATTCGCAACTAGACATTGAAAAATCCCTCGTGTTACTGTCACTGAATGAAACTAACGGAATTATTCTCTGTATTTCAAGGGGTTTGGATTTATGGAATTTTGTCTGCCATATGGCCCATGTGTTTGCGCAGATTTTAAACCATGGCATACACAGTGTGTATTGAAAATCACCATGTTTATTTACGGCAAGTTGCCAGGATTGGTTGAACAAACACTTAGTAATTATATGAAACAGCCCTAGACTAGATATTTCTCAGTTACAGTTACTAAATTATGTCCTCAGCAGTTTGCCCATTAGTGCTTCAAAAGTTCCTGCACCAATGTATCTGACTCAGCCTAATTTCGAGGATTTGTTGAGGAAATCAAGTCTCTCCCAGTGTGTGAGAAAAGTACCAGCATGTTTTCTCAGGACAAAATATTGTACGCTATTAGCAGTAGCCACATTACTTTAGCTCAGGTTGCACAACAGAAATTACTAAAAAAATAAAAAAAAAAGCTGTTACTACAAGGAAAACACATGGTTAAGAACTTATCATGGATCTAAGAAAGTGAGACTAACATCACATAACCAGGTAGGATAGATTACAGCACATGAGCATGGAATGGATGAAGCCAGACCAAACAAAGCTAGCACTCTACGTAATAGCTAAAAATGAGTTAACAAACAGAGACAGGAGACAAAATACAGACACCACAAGCCACTCTGGATATTGTGTGAGATTTCTCTCCGTCTTGCTTCATCTAGGATTGAAGCCAGGACCTCCTTGCTGAGAGGCGACAGTGCTACCCTATGTGCCACGCCTTAGTGGAATCATTCAACAACAAGAAAAGCAACCAATGGCAAGACATAAACACTGTCACCAATTACACCGTAGACACAACAGACACAATACCAGTGCCAACAGACACAATATACACAGTGCCAAATCAGGTGGTTGAGTGAGATGTGTTCAAACAGCTATTGACTACATAATAAATAAACTGCCAAAGTATCATCTAATCATCGTTATCAACAAACTCCCAGTAAATATCAAGATATCACTTTGTTTAATATTGCATAGCCCTATTATGATTTCTACAGATTCATAAATGCAGTGACTAAAAAGTCAGACGTGTTAAAATGGCCACGTCCAATGCTACAGCAATTAACAAGAATACAGAAGCAACACTGGTTAGAGGGGAAACTAATCTCGAGGAACCACAAATGGTGGTTGATGGTCACCAAGACTACAATTAATTGTGGTTTCCATGGCAGCCAACCAAACAAAGAAACATTTTCAGGGGAATCCATTATCCTAAATACTACTGGGACTTTGCCTGGAAAGTTCTGTTGTCAGATAACATTACACTGCATTACATTTTTCAGACACCGAGGAGATGCTTGGCATAAAAAGTGGGTTGGTGAAGTCAATGGACCTATGGACATGTAACTTACAGCCTCTCATGCACCCTGAAGCCTCCTACACCGAGCGATTATTCATCTCTATGTTTTCACTTACGTAAGCAGCATTATGAGAAAATAATAGAAAATAAAGGGCAAAACCATTGCACATGTGATGTAATATGATAAATAAAATACAGATCCTTTCTACTCTACACATTGGAGCCAAAGCTAAAACCTGCACCTCCATTGCCTCACCTGTTCCAGTCCGATCTTCTCCGTGCTATGCTCCTCTTCAAGCTTTTTTCTCTGGGCGTGGGCTTCATTAAGCTCCTCCCTCAGCCTCTCCAGCTCGTCCTGTAGAGAGACCTTCTCCCCTTGTCGAGAACGTACCGTCTGCAGCTCTTTCTGCAGTTTGCTCATCTCCGTCACCAAAGCAGTGTTTTCAGAGGATAGCTTCTCATTCTTCACCTTATACTCTGCATTCTGCAGGAACAAACCGTGCGAAACAGTCAACTCACAATAAACTTCATGACACCCCTGCCCAGACCCGTGCTGCTATTCTCTAATTTGGTATGTTGCGATATGAAATGCGGTACGTTAGTCAAACGTGCTTGCAGAAATGTTCACATTCCTCCCTTAACCAGCACTGAACATTTCTCTTAGGTATATTCAGACCAGATGGGATACGATCCTTGGCCACCAACAACTTGACAGTTTTTTTTGCTCGAACCACTGTTGCTAAGTACTCTCCACTGCTCCACTGCTGACAAGGAGTAACTCATGAGACTTGATGTTCCTACCCAGACTTCTGGCCATAGCAATATGTCCCTTGTTACAGGCTAGGAATTTACTCCAGGATATTGTTCCCACATCTGATAACAGAGTACTATATATATATATATAACACAACACAACTCCAAGTGTTCCCTTTATTTTATCAGCAGTATATATATTATTGTACACACAGTTGATGACTTTTGTTGATGAGTTTTTGCTTGCCGTACCTGATCATCCATCTTTCTCCGAAGCTGGACGATCTTGTTCTCCATGCCAACATTGAGATTTTTGAAGTGCTCGGCTGATCGGGCTTCGATCTTGAGCTGTTTGAGCTGCCTCTTGGCAAGTACACGCCTGTAAGCACACTGGATAACGATTGCTGCATCATGGGCACGCCGAGATTTCTTACTCCTAAGCCATCGACGTACTGCCCTCTGAATGATGCTTGCTTTGTGGTGGAGCAGATACTGAATGATTGAGAAGTTAAGTGCAAAAAAAGAAGAGTTCAGCATGAGTAAAGAGGACAGTCAGTAAACTTTATTACATTATGTACAATGCGGGGAGTCTCCAGACAACTTCGGTATTGAAAACACAGCTGGTGAGGGAGCAGGGAAAAACCAAAGAGCAAGACATGAAAGAGAAAGAAAGAAGTTAAAATGAAAACAAACACACATATATTCAAGAATTCCAAAATAAGAATACAAGAGAAAGACAAAACAGATAAGATGAAAGAAAATTTGGGGAAAAAAAAAACAACAATTGATAAAACAGACAAAAACAAGTGAACAGAGAAAGAAAAGATTGACTGAAAGCAAGGACGGAACAAATCAACTAAAAAGAAAGAACAGAAATACAACTCAGGGAGACTACAGATACTGGAAACAATGAAATGGGAAAGGCAGTATGAATAATAATTAATGAAAAAAGATGAGAGCTAGAAGAAAAGTCAAAATGGGGACAGTTTGGTACCTCTTTGTACCACAGGCGGGTGAACATGCCCCGTGTGAAGGCCTGGATTGTGATGGTTGCTCTGCGAATTGTCAGGTACGCACGTCGTATCCGAACCATTCGGTACTGCTTCTGACAGATCAGAGCTGCCCGAGTTTTACGCAGCATTTCCGCATACCTGAGAGGGAGCGAGAGACAGCATGAACGAGGATGAGATCACGCAGTAACGGCACAGTGGCAGATCACAGCTAGGTGGTGTCAGTAAATCTCACCTGCGTGCCATGAAGCCGCGACCGTATCTCTGTAGCAAAGCAACAGACTTGCGGATCTTCTGGTAGCGTCTCCTCTGGAGCCATCCGCGCACTGTCTTCTGGATCTTGATGCAGGCGTAACGGAACTTGTCAGCTCGGAGTTTCTCGAGGTACGCCACCTGACCGGCTCTGAAGAAGATCTTGGTCTTTCCAAACTGGAACTTGTCTGGATCCTGAACACAGGATGGAGATAAGAACGTGTTCAAAACAAAGGGACAAATCAAGCAGCATTTATGAAGGATCTAACTTTTAAAATTAGACAAAAAAAAAAAAACTTTCAACTACGCTCCAAAATATAACTACGCTCCAAGATACTTTTCTGTCCAAAGGACCAGTTAACAAATACAAAACACTGGGGCTAAAAAAGTGATTTCTTGGCTGCTATCCTCCCAAAAACATAAAGCTACCAGATACTGCAATTCTTTAAAAGTTAGGGGGAGTAAACAAAAAGTGTAAATACTTGTAAAAGTGTAAATAAGACACTATTAATAGATAGAGGGTCATATTTAATAACACAAATTCCCTGAATATTCTGGTTATATTCTAAAAAGAGAGAGAAATAATTACATATGGTTATTATACCATTGCTAAAATAACAAGATGTCATTCCATCACAGTACACACACACACACACACACACACACACACACACACACACACACACACACACACACACACACACAGGCGCACAGACACACACAGAAAGACACACCAATTTAGCACTGTTAATTAACCTAATGCCTAATGCATAAATCCAAATGCCTTTGGATTACAGAATGAAATCTAACTATATGGAGTAACTCACATGGACATGGGGCAGACTTTCGTAATCCACTGTGAGCTAACAGTGCTACCCACAGAGTCACTTAAAAAATATTTATATTTAATGTGATTTCTCACAAGACTGAAGTGCTTTTAGTCTGGATGTTTTACACTGAGTGTAAGTATCAAAGCAAAGCTAACAAATCAAAAGTAACAACCTTGATTAGATTAAGTCTCTATCTTCTCTATATTCTGTGGAGCCTTTTCCTGTGAGAAGTCTTTTCCATTAAGCTCTTCTGCTTACACATCAGCTTTATGGAAGCACAGAGAAATGCTGAGATTAAAAAAGCTGAACCCTATAGAGAACACTCCACAGGGGATGTGCAGAGGTTCAGAAATGTAATTCCCTAAAATGACTTAAATAAATAACTTAAACAACTTAAATAAACAATACAATTTTAAGAAGTGCCACGTGTTTTAGCACTGAAGAAATAAATGACTTTATTCAGTATATTCCACAGCTTTTAAAGGCATGGATAAGAGAACTGGGTAACACCCGGCTAATCAACCTTGACAGCAACAAATGACTGTACGTTTAGGAAAACACACACAGTTTTCTGATTATAAATGCTGGCAATGTAGCTGCTTTAAATGCATCATATCATTATAAGCGTTAAATATAAAACTGAAAGACATGAGCTGTTACCTTAATCAAAGTCTCCAACAGGTTCCTGCACACCAGCTTCTTATCACCAGCACTCTTGTCTTTCTTTGTCATTAGTACCCGATATCGGTTATAAAAGTCAGGATATGTCCACCTGAAATGATAGAACATTTAAAATCAGTTAGTACAGGGTCGTGCTGTTGTTCTGTAGCCACAAAAACTAGAGAGCAGTGAAATTTGTGTGAAATTGAATTTGGATCTAAAAAGGTAACTGTCAGACTGGGCCAGAGAGCGGAGACGAAAGCAGAAAGCAAACAGAGATCAGACAGAAATTAGCAGAAGATGGGATTAATTCCACTGCCATTAAGGACAACTAACAACCAGTTCTAGTACTGCAGAAATTTTGGATGAAAGTCTCAATGTGATTAATGCTCCACACCACACAAACAAAACCCAGGTTATAAAGTAAGATAAAACGTGGAATTGTGGCAGCAAAGAGAACGTACATTATGTCACAAAAGTGAGGACACCCCTTCCATTTTAGTAAGTATTTTATTATCTTGTCTCATTTTATTATCTTGTCTCAGTTGTAAAACACTAAAGATATGCCTCACTGATACAATGTAAAATAGTCTATCAACAGTTTGTATAACAGTGTCAATTTGCTGTGCCCTCAAAATAACTCAACACACATCCATTACGGTCTAAACCGTAGTATAGGAGTAAACCCCTATGTGAAAATGGCCAAATTGTGCCCAAAGTGTTAGTATTTTGTGTGGCCACCATTATTGTCCAGCTCTGCCTTAACCGTATTGGGCATAAAGTTCACTAGGTTGCCACTGGAATCTTCTTCCACTCCTCCATGACGACATCACAGAGATGATGATTGTTAGGGACCTTGCACTCCTCCACCTTCCCTTTGAGAATGCCCCACAGATGCTCAATAGGTTTTAGGTCTGGAGACATGCTTTACCCTTTACCCTTACTTTCTTTAGAAAGGCAGCGGTCATCTTGGAGGTGTATTGGGAAAATTATCATACTGGGCATTCATGGTTCCCTCAGTGAACTGCAGCTCCCACAGCCAGCAGCACTCATGAGGTTTAAACATTAATGTTTGTGTGGTGAGTTTTTTTGAGGGCACAGCAAATTTACATTGTTATACAAGCTGTAGATTGACTACTTTACATTGTAGAAACGTGTCAAATCTTCAGTGTTGCCCCATGAAGAGACGATGTAATATTTACAAAAAAATTTACAAAAATTACAAAAGAGGTGTACTCACTTATGTGAAATACTGTACTTTTTTACTATTATGCCAATGGCTTGTTTGTTTTTGACTGACCAAATAAGTTTGACTGCTATTCGGATGCAAATTAAAGAAACAACAAATACAAATAATCATAAGGAATGGGGATCCAGCCATCATCTAAACCACAACTTCCATTCGCTAAACTACTCCCTGCCCTCATATATGTAAGAAAACAGAGCAAAGAAACAGAGTAGTTCATCTCAGGAGCTTTTAAATAATTATAAATAACAGAGTGAAAGTTACTAAGTTACCTAGATGGATATCCTGCAGCACTGATCCGAATAGTTTCCAGGACACCGCAGGCTCTCAGCTGTTGGACGGCTCTTTTGGAATCAAATCTGCACAAATTAAGAATTTACTCAAACTGAGACTGAATTCAGGAATCTAGAGTTAGGGTTTAGTCCTATAAGGCTTACTGTATGACTTCTTTTTTCTTAAGCATAATCCAAATCTTTTAACAGAGATACACAGAAATGCACAGAGCTGTAGGAACTCAACTGAGCTCTGATCATACTCTCGTTCTGTTTGTGAACAACCCAAGCAGCATGTGACTTAGAAACCTCTTTCAATTTAAGCTTTATGAAGAGGCTCTTGTGTTTAGGAATGTGCAAGAAGAACACAGAAGACAAGCTGCTTTTATTCCGGAAATTAAAAGTGTAAGTTCACAATTTTTAAAGATCATTTAAACTGGGTACCATGACGGGTGGGTTTTGGAATATACAGGAACAAATAGCTGGCTTTTTGTATGAGGAAAACAAAGTAAATGTACAATGACATTATTAATTACTATTAATTACTAAAAATAAATACAAATAAAACAAAGGTTCAACTTAGAATTAAAGTGACAAACAGTTTTATTTACCCCATATGTTGTGTTCGGTGACTGAGGACTGTTTCTTTAGATTTCCACTGCCAATATATCTACTGTATTTACTTTTTGTGATTTAGCCATTGTGAAAACTCTTCAGCATAGAATAGCTTTTCTATATTACATATTAAAGTGTTAAAATATTCAGTGGTATATATTTAGCGCATGCAAACACAAAACTTACACAAAAGCTTCTTTGGCATCGTTTGGTTTAATGCAGCGCACGTAGTGAGGGGTGGTAGCATTCAGAGTCTCCATCAGAAGATGCAAGGAACTCCGGAACTGCAGAAAAGAGCAGTTATTAAGCTGCACTGAAACAGGCTGTAAGTGTTTACTATCAAATCAGCTCTTGATAGAACTCTCCGACCTATGAAGATGAACCCTTGTCTCCTGTGCAAGGCTCACCTGTGTTCCCACAGTTTTGCGGTGCTCCCGGTTGTGGCCTTTAGGCATTGGTTTAGCAGGACGTACGTTGATCTTGGAAGACTTTCCAGTGGAGGCTGAAGCAGCAGCTTCTTTGCCATCCTGAAAGAGATCTGCCACCAACTGGAACTGAGGGAGTTAAAACAGGACAAATATCAGAGCCTGAGCTTGAGCTGAAGATCTAATGATCTGGACTCAGAAAAGAGCAGGGTTAGGAAAGAAAAAAAAAAACTCAGCAGTGTTTTATTTGTGTTTATGTTGTATGCATATTCTGTGCACTTCAAAAGTGACCAGTCAATTCTCACAATTATCCACCACCCATATAGACAGCATAGGTCTATATGGGTTTTCTTATTTAAACGCTTTGGAGAATATTATCTGAGCAGCTTGTGTGCCTTGGAGAAAAGAGCAGTCCAGCCTCCGACCAATAAATGAAACTTTGCCACTTCACCCAAGTTCATTCTTTTTACAATGGAAATGAGTAGGTACATGACCGTCACAGAATAAACTTTTCTCAAAGGATATTTCATCAACTTTCTCCTTTACCTTGCTGGCCTTCAGGATATTAATCTGTTCTTCATAAACAGTGTCTCTGTTCTTCTCCAGGAAGCCATCACACTGATACTCAACCTGAAAGAACGAACAGGAAGTCTTTACATATAACATGTACGTCAATTAGCTTCTCACAAATGCATATGCATATACACAAAGGCACAGTGTGGCAAGTCCATTATAGTTTAGCTCTAAATAACTGCATCTGCTACATAATGCGTCTCTGCAGACCTCAGTCAGATAAGTGAAATAAACAATACAAATAATGATTATAGAGAAGAATGTTATTTAATAATTAAAAAGGAAAAAAATGCATTACTGAAGCATGTAGTGTATGTTTTTATCGATATGTAGTTTCATTTAATAAAAACAACAATTACATTAGAGGAGCGGTTCTCAAACGGGTGTGTTCATCCTAGTGGTGGTGCAGAGCTATTGCAAGCGGGAACGGCAAGGCAAATAAATGAGGGATGTTCAATATACATAACGAATGTCACTTGTAGTAATTATACCCTTCAGTTCTAAATGAATTGCAATGCTTAAAATAAATTAGACTTTGGAAACAATAGACAGCTTTGTTCGCGTCAGAGTTTTGTGTGTGTAAAGACGCTCCTCTACAAGAGGGGGAACTGTATAGAAAGTTTGAGAACCTCTATATTAGAGTCTAATAGAAGCAAGCAAATATTGTATCGCAATTAACAAATCAGATGAGTCACAATCATTTGACAACACTCTTTTCACGTTTGTTAACATTACAGCAGTTAGCAGAAGAATATGGGAAATCCCCATAGCTGTGTTAGAAGACCATATATGAACCATATTATATCAGTAAGGCAAAAATAAGCATATAATGGGAATTACACGGAATAACTAATTCAGAGTTTTTTGACGAAAGGAAGCAACACACTGCTGAGTGTTTTCTACTCGGAAGTTTCAAACACATTGTTCACTTTAAAAGCCAACTCCAGTGCACTTTAGTCTGTGAGCTAATCTTTAGTACACTGTAAAAGGACACCGTTCCCACAAGTCAGATCTACTGCTACTGCTTTGTTTCCCTCAGCCAAGAGAAGTGATAGAGCAGGTCTGCCCAACCCATTAATGTTGCTCTTCCACTCAGTCTCAGTACTTTAACACACCTAACTTTAATAATCTTAATACAGGTTTTGATTAACTGGGTGAGGTGCGTTAGATCACACTTGGGACCAAGCAGTGTATTCCTGAGCTTAATGAACTATATAAGAAACCTCCAGAGGGCAATCTATGCAACACTGTGAAGGGAAAGACAGGAACGTTTACACAGCCAACACCTAACATTAGAAAGGTTTTGCAAGTCCATTTCAGGCAATGCTTCTTTGTTATTACAAGCCGTGTGCCCTAACGGCAATACATGCCTGCAGCAGATAAGCCCATAATACTTCTTGGTAGCTCCTTGACTGAATAATTGCTTCAGAGGCTTTCGAAACATTGGAGTAGTAATCATCGGTATAGCTCCAAACACACCTACGCTCTCAAAATATACCACTGAGATTAATCTACACTTTCATTGAGCTTATCCTGATATAAACATTTAATGTTACAATCACTGGTCACTTTATTAGGTACACCCGTTCAACATGTTATTGGCAAATACAGAATCTGATCAGTCCCTCAGCTCAATTAAGCATGATGTTCAAACCCAAGCATCAGAATAGGAAAGAAATATGATACAAGTGACTTTAAATGTGGCACAATTGTTGGTGCTAGAGAGGCTGATCTGAGAAGTTCAGAAACTGTTGATCCACTGGGATTTTCAGGCACAGCCGTTTCGAAATTTTACAGAGGACAGTCAGAGTAATTGAAAGTCTTTAATCCGTCATCTGGGCAAAATGCCATGACAATGCTAGAGGAGAATGGCCAGACTGGCTTGAGATGATAGAAAGGAAAAAGAAACCCCAAAAGTATCCACTCACAACAATGTGTTTGGATTGTGTGTGGCTGTTGCAGCACTGCGACATGCTCTCCTGTCCATCCTATCCTAATAAATCATCCTTAGTTAGAGTCAGAATTAAAAACGCTAATAAATGAACTGATCACAGCGTTGTCACCGACTAGCATAAAGCAAACATCCTGAAGATTACAACACACGCATGACTGATGTTGGCATGTGTACACCATGCTGAAGAATGAGCAAAAGCCTATTTAATGACGGCTGAAATCTCTGCTCCACTCTAATGTCGTAATCCTTATCCCTAGCAACAATTCTGGTGTAACACTGTGCTAAGTCATTTTTCACGTGAGCTTTAGTTGTATCCACAGGCAATCTGCCCCATCATAGCCCCATAAATCATCCCTTCATCGAAAAATCGGTTTTCATCAATCCATAAACAGAACAATCAGCAAACTGTATAGGTTTATAAAAATCTGTGTTTTTTAACCACTCATTACTTGCATTCAAACAACAAAGGTTACTAAAACTCGATCGTTCATGACTAAAGAAGATGTTGCAATCAAAAACACGTGTAAAAACTTTAAGCTGGGTTTATCTTAACCTACCCTATCAGCAAAGTGGACTACAATGAACGAGACGTTGGACATCCTCGGCTTCTCAAAGTGCTCACAGCTGAGGTGTCGACTGTAGAGTTTCTGAGCCCAGTTCTGATCTGTTCCTTTTGGTACCTGTAAGAAGATAAAAGTTGGAGTGAGGAAGGGGGGAAAAAAACACCAGCTTCTACTGGGCTACCTCTATAGAGAAAATTTTAACTTGGAGCTTTTTCAACTTGGTAGCCTGTGAAGCAAAAGGATAAATGTTCTAACACGTCTTGTGAGGACTTATATTTATGGCATCTAAATTATTTCCCCATAAACTCGAAACAATTCCAGAGTTCCTGAAAAGGAAACACTCCCATAACCTAATCTGGTCACCACCAAGCCACGTACGGTGCAATGTGTTTGGGGTGCCCCACACCGCCACTTCAAAAAAAAAGCCCTGAGGGTAGAGGTGTGTGATATATGTTGTCTACGATTACATATTAATTATTCTTTTAACTATGACTTTATCGAGTATGTCACTCACTTTGTAAACAAACAGTCGAAAACACTTTAGGAGTCAGCTGTCAGCAACAGGCTTAAACCGGCCAAGCACAAAGCAGCACAAAAACAAACTGCAAACTTTAGCTGAATCGTCCCGCTAAAAACGTGCCTAACAGCAAGAAAAGCTACAGATCGCAAGACATGACAAACGTTGTCACCAGTCACATTATGTAGGACGCAGTGGCAATACAGGCGCTTGAGAGAGGTGGGATCAAACTAAACAATAGTTTGGGCCTAAGATACATATAACTTCATCTACAAAATCCCAGAAGAAAACAGAGATAATTTTTCCCTATCACACATCCCTCTCTGGAAGCTACTCTACTTTACACCACGGCCCATTTAAACCGCTCCTGTATTTCCAGACAGTACTAGTTCTCTCATTTTTTGTCTGAACTACAGGTAATCCCCACTCTACAACAGCCAATAATTTAACTTTATAATGCAAATCTGATGATAAACAAATATATATTTAGCACAAATACAAGTGATATACAGAACAGTATCCCCGGAGGTATTCGCCTGAGGATAAGTGAAGAAATTACGACTGCGTCATGTAGGGAGTCACGTGGGAGTGATGGATGCTGGAAAATGTAGTGAGGAAGAGCCATGGTCATGACAATAATCGTTTTTATTTTTCACTTTGAATGCATTAATCAATAAACGATATGAGATCTTTAACATTTAATTCTAAAATAAACTTTAAGTTAATTATTTGCCCAACTGAAATTTCATTGAAGTGTTTTAAGCTTGTTTCAGGTAGGCTACACTGCGATACATACATACGTTTATTAAACTCCTCGGTCTGTAAATTAACTTAGGATGGATTTTGTCAGAACGTATCCCCATCGTAAATCTGGGAGCACCTGTAATCCAAACCACTACAATTAAAGGAGATGATC
Source organism: Parotocinclus haroldoi (assembly GCA_034779995.1). Taxonomy (NCBI): domain Eukaryota; kingdom Metazoa; phylum Chordata; class Actinopteri; order Siluriformes; family Loricariidae; genus Parotocinclus; species Parotocinclus haroldoi. Next base: position 17,634 of record JAUZST010003782.1, read on the forward strand.
ATTTCTTCACTAAAGGCATTTTTTCTAATTACATTCCTTTTTTAATTACATTAATAACCAATAAGAAATGCTCTTGTTTTCATTGATTTACTTACTAAGGCTAGGTCGGCATCAATGGCTATATCAATGACAAAAGCAAGCCTTTATCTGCACTTGATAAATGCTGAGGCAATTTTGAGCTACCGACTAACCCAGTGCATGTCTCTGAAATGTAAGAGGACACCAGAGCACTCAGGGAAACCCACACATAAAAAGGAATCAGAATCATACGGGTCGTAAGCTTTACATTATAAAATAAATATCAGAACAAAACTGACCTTGCACTCTTCATCCAGCAGATCCAAGATCCCAAGCTTGGCCTCGATTAGGTCAATACAAGGTTGGTTATCATAAAAGTCAATGAGTGTCCAGGGGATCTGCTCCTTCATGTACTCCTCTTGCTCCAGTTTAAAAACATGCTAAAAGAATGGCGGAAAAATGGCATGAAGAATTCTTTTCACTGTGTATTATGACTGGAATGTATTATTATCAATCGATGGCTTCTCCTTTACTCACAGAGTTAAACTGCTGTTGTAATTTCTCATTGGCATAATTAATGCAGAACTGCTCAAAGCTGTTAATCTCAAAGGTTTCAAACCTGTTAATGAACATGAAAATGACCGTTAGGTTGATCTGGCCATACAACTAAGGGGGATATTACACCCAGTTTTAAAATGGAAAACAGATTTCCAAAAGGACTGGGACATTTTTTTAAAAATAAAATGCAATAAATCCTAAGAATCTGAAATGTGTTCATTCTCCTAAACATTTATGCAATTGGCAAAAAGAACAAAGAAATATATTGACAGTACTTCTGCAGATCCACCTCACACACTCCAGCACAGTTAGGATAAGGGTAAAACAGCGGTGAAAAAGTAGAAAAAAAATAGTATAAAACGTTCCACCATACTGATAAAAGCTACAGTTATTATTACTGGATAGAACATGATCCACCAAGCTCACTAGTGTGTGTATTATGAATATTTGTACTTAAAATGTAAAAGGTTCAAAAGAATAAATAAAGCTCGTATTTTGCTTTAATGGCATTTTACAACTTTCCTGGACATGGGGTTTGTATATTGGAGCTGATGTCAGTTAATTAATTAAGACAGAGCAGTTGGGATTAAATGAATGTGAGTTTCTGCAGACACGCCCACATGCTCGCACGCCCGGGCGCGCGCACACGCACGCATAGCGCACAAAAATTCGAAATGAAATATCCCCTAATTTTGTGACCAGTACAGACTAGTGGTCTAACTTGGCTAAAACACCTGCTATTATAGTGCAAGCCAGGCTTATATACGAATGCACAAAACAAGCTACTATTTCCCCTCGCTATTAATCAACGGTTCATCTCGATTAGAACTTCTAACCTCCTGACGCGTTAAACAACACAATTTCGACACACTGAATCTACACTTAATACAGCAGTACACACTTATGCAATACCTAATCAATGTTAAGTGCATTACCCATAAATATCCAGTACACCGATGAAGGAGTGCTGTTTGGAGGAGGTGTGCAAGGCCTTGTTGATGTGCTCCACTATCCAGTCGAACAGATGAGCATATATGTGCTTGGCCAGAGCATCACGGGCGTTAGTTGCCTCTGCATTGGTCATCTTTTTCACGTAGGTCTCTGTGGCGGTGACCAGTTTCCTCTGGCATAGCCAGTTCTCCATCTGGTCTCTCTCTACTCCCAGCAGCTCACAGAAGTGGATTAGGTGAGGGTCATTCCTCTGTGTGCCAAAAAAAAACAGATAACTCCCTCAAAAGTGTGGCTTTGAAAAGCATCTGTGTGTTTGATTTAATCGCAGTAACAGTCGTCTGAGATAAAGAGATATCGGGCAAAGATGACAAAAATGTCCACTATGGACATCAACAGTCGACAGTGACGCTGTAAACTATGATATTAACAGCACTGCCATAAACTATGGAGTTAACAGGGATGCCTTTACTTTGATTTTTACAGCTAAAATGTTCATTTCAGTGCTCACAGGGACTCCATATACAATGGTGTTAACAGCAAAGAAATGATTACGTGTTCACAATTTTCAACCGACCAGTGACTCCATAAACTTTCTGGTTATAATATAAAAATAATGACGTTTACAGCGATACGGCAAAGTACTGCATTTCCAGTGACAAACCATAGCAGTTACAGTGACAATGTTAACTGTGATGTATACAGTGACTCCATAAGCTGCGACGTTTACGACAAAGAAATAATTTACGTATTCACAGTGATGCTGTAAAAGTACAAACCACACTGCTTACAAAAATTAGGCGACATTTTATTGGCCATACTTCCTTCTGAAATAGCCCCTCATATTTATGAAGAGTATATAACTCTTTTACAACAACTATGTTAACTATGATGTTTCCAGTCCCGCCGTTAAATCTGTTTAAAGCAAAGAAATAACTGCATTTATAGCGATACCGTAAACTGCAAAGTTTACAGTGACAAACTACAGTATTTACAGTGACTCCATAGACAGTGATGTTTATAGCAAAGAAATAACCTACGTGTTCAAATCGGTGCTGTAAAAGTACGACATTTACAGAGACGAACTATAAAGTTTACAACGATTATGGTAACTGTCATGTCTACAGTGACTCCATAAACAAGTATTTACAGCGCTACAGTAAACGACAAACTTCACAGTCACAAACGACAGCGTTTACAGTGACGATGTTTGCTACGATTTACAGAAGCACCACAAAATACACTGCTGACAAAAATGAGGGGATGTTTCATTATGGGCCATTTCATTTTGAAGTATCCCCTAATTTCTGTGAGCAGTTTACCATGTTTAACTATGTCAAACTATTAAATGTGAGAACATACATTATGACGTTTTGGGAAATAAGTTAGACAGTCTTCGCTGATTTCCAATTTACTTGTGTTTTGACACAGCATGACAATCTTTGTATGTACATCAGTTCTCGGTAGATTTCTTGCATGAAAGCTGAATAAATGGGCGGAACGGGGGTTCGGTGGGTAGCACTGCTGCCTCACAGCAAGAAGATCCTGGGTTCAATCCCAGGGTGGAGGGGCATGGGTCCTGTCTGTGTGCATGTCCTACATGCAGTCTTTGACGACAGGTGATGCGACACTTCGGTCAAAGCATTGTGGGTATGAGCGGACCCCACATCGAGGTCTGTGCTAAATAAGATGCTAATGCTGAAGAAGGGGCGGCACGGGGGTTCGGTGGGTAGCACCGCTGCCTCACAACAAGAAGATCCTGGGTTCAATCCCAGGGTGGAGGGGCCTGGGTCCTGTCTGTGTGGATTCTGCAGGATTACTCCGGTTTCCTCCCAAAGTCCAAAGACATGCATGTTAAGTTCACTGGTAATTGGTATCTCTAAAGTGGTCCTTTGTGTGTGTGTGTGTGTGTGTGCGCGCGTGTGTGTGCACCCCGTGTGAATTGAACAGAAGATAATGAATGAATGCCGAAGTCATTCATAAAATCTGTAAATGAACCAAACATGCTAGCTAACCAGCTACTGAAGTTGCTAGAAGACTTCAGTTAGATTTTCTCCCTTACTTTCCTACTTGAGCTTGGTTTTCTAAGGTGTCACTGTTGTTTCTCTTCATAATAAAGCCTTCCTGTGATAACAAAGCTATTCGATGCACAGCCACTTTACTTCTCGTTTAATTTCAGACTGTTATTTTGGCACATGGGGTGTAAGTGTTGGTTCACATATCCATAATGAGTACTTGCATTAATATGGCATGACTCTCCATTTCTCTCTGAAATGATGTCCACATTCCCAAGGTGCAGGATGGAGGCAATTATCTTAAAGATGCTCATCTGATGGTTCTCCTTAACCCCTGCAGGATTTCAATACAAAACAGTGTGTAGTTAATAAAGTAAACAAACATTCCTTTATAGATTTAACTGCTTAATTGTTCATACAGATGAATGGGTCCCACTGATACAATGCGCCAAATATGACGTTGTTCACATTTTCTTTTTGATATAAACTATATCTTAAAATACTTTGAACAGGTTATGCTTTTTTATGCTCTTGAACTGACCCACATGCACAGAAGAACTTCGACCCGCCCGAGACTCACCCACAAAGGTAAACAAACACGATAAGTGTACAGCAGTTACAGCTAAGAAGGTTATTGCTTATGTTAATGTGTATTGAACAGAGATTCATAATGATTTTCAGCTCCAGAATAATGAGGAGGCAAAAGAGGGACCTGCTTTCTGTGGTTTCATTGCAGCTACTCTTACAGAAAACAGTCTGTAAAAGCATTCAATTGCAAAAAAAAACAAACACACGAAAAAACGCCATCCTGTAAAAAAAAAAACAAACAAAAAAAAACCCTTGTGAGTTGATTCTTAATGCACAGTCGTTCGGATGCACCACTGCCAGCAGAATGCTGCTCTCTGAGAGGACTGGCAAAGTAACTTTGATCAATCATCTTTAAATATGGATATATTAAACAAAACCTGATTAAAAAAAAAAAAAAAAACGGGCGTAAAAAGAAGTGAAAAGCAGAAAATCTGGAAGTGAAAAATTTAGAAAGGTATCACCTTCCATTATTTTCTTATCCACTTAATCCTGGTCAGGGTCGCAGGAACAACCTCAAAAAGTACCCAAAATGCCTTTGGGGACAAGCACAGACCATACATACACCCAAGGGACACACCCAAGGGACACACCCAAGGGACACACCCAAGGGACACACCCAAGGGACACACCCAGGGACACACCCAAGGGACACACCCAAGGGACACACCCAAGGGACACACCCAAGGGACACACCCAAGGGACACACCCAGTTGCTAGAAGACTTCAGTTAGATTTTCTCCCTTACTTTCCTACTTGAGCTTGGTTTTCTAAGGTGTCACTGTTGTTTCTCTTCATAATAAAGCCTTCCTGTGATAACAAAGCTATTCGATGCACAGCCACTTTACTTCAGGGACACACCCAGGGGACACACCCCAGGGGACACACCCCAGGGGACACACCCCAGGGGACACACCCCAGGGACATTTTTAAATAAACTTTTGTAAGTCACTTATAATTTGTTTATTTATTCTTACTTAATTAAAAGGATCAAACTGGTATTATGTGGGAAGCGCCATTACAACACAGGATGAATAAAAATGAATGCAAATTAAAGTCACAGTTCAGGCAGAGATCACACCATCCACTCTCCCGTGGAAGAAACACTGTGCACCGTGAAGGAAAAAAACTGTGCCGCTTTTACCGCAGCTGTGTTCAGTAAAATAAGTGACTCTTACCCAACATTATAAAAGCTTCCCTCGTCTTCTGTAAATCTGCAGCATCGTTTACTCCTGGAATGAAGATGTTCTCACCAAGAGAGGTGTATGTGAAGTCCTCTGCACTGGCTTTAAGACAAAAATGGTGATAAGCACTGGAACAATTTAACACATGCTGTACGCTGTAATATTGGTCTGGGCTGGGAGGACAGAAATGCCACTTACTCAATGCCAGCTCTTTAAACTCAGGAAGTGAGGCTGCGGCACAGAGCTGGTAAAAGATGTGGTAGTTCCTCTCGTCCTCCGCCTCCATTTAAAACCAGTGAAACAAGAACTCTGATTAACTTAGAGGCGCAGTGACTAAAATTTTAAACTAAAAGCTTTCTTTCACACTTGCATACCTGAAACACTACTCTGGACTTCTCCAGCAAATATGTTCGCATGTTGGCACCGATGATGTGATACCTCCTGTCAAAGCCTATCTGAATGTATTTCCCAAAGCGACTGCTGTTGTCGTTGCGCGTGGTCTTTGCATTCCCGATAGACTGCAAGGATAATAAAAAAGGATTTAGTGCAGAAGGGTTTGTAACCGGAATACTTTGTTTGAAGCAGTTTAACCATTAACTCTGTATTGAGTACTGAATATGAAGTAATATTGATCTCCTACAAATACTAACGTTGGTGATTTTTTTTTTTTTTTTAAGTCTAAAAATTTATTTACAAAGGCTTTTAGTTAGGCTTGGACTGAGAGTTTGGGTTCATATCCAGCCTGCCTGCCTCGTCATGCCCCGACCTTTGGCCAGAGGTTTCTGGTGGGTGGTCTGGGCTGGTCTGGGCTGGTCTGGGCTGGGCTGGGCTGGGCCCTCTTGTTCTTGAGTTGTGCATCCTTGCCTTAGACAGAGTTGGGATTTATGGTGATCTTGGATGTTGGGTTTCTGTCTATTTGCCTCCTTGACCAAGCACTCAGGTTTGTTGACTGATCATAAAATGTTGGGCTGAACTGACATCTGAGATCTTAAAAGATTTCTTTGCGGACAATACGGATCTGCTATAAGCCAATATTGTGCTTTCATACTGGTGTTTTTGCAAAAGACACAATGGGATTTGAATAGCTCTAGTTTTAATGGCAAACAGTCTTAATGACAGAACCATACTAGTAATTTAAACCAAGGCATCCTGTTCTAAAACCTAGTTGGTGCTGTTAAATTAATTGGGCACATGCACATCCAGAATAGCCCGCCCATCCATGCATGTTCAGCCCAGAAATCCAGGTCCTCATAAACACTTCACATTGTCAAGAACCGATTAGAGGGTAGATCTGCAGGTATACTGCACCTCCATAATGGGGCTGGAAGCCAGCACTTTCTCTTCAACGTTGGTGTCATTAGCCGATCCTCCCACTGTGGCGAAGAACCGCATAGCATACTTTGCAGAGACCGTCTTTCCAGCTCCAGACTCTCCACTCACGATTATAGACTGATTCTTTTCATCCCTGGAGACATAATAAATAAAAAGTGCTGCATTTCTAATGCTTGTAATGTTTGAAATGATTGGTTGTTACAGCAAACATGGACAAAAAGTACAGAATGAATATTCAATATGAATTTCAAAATACAAATTTTCACGAAGTCTTTTTCACACGTCATCTTTCTCAACAAGGAACCAATATCTGCCCCGAACCAAGAGAAAACTGATGTCTGACAGTGAGAACATTTGGTCCTTCATTCCTTTCGGGCGTCACCACACCGCTTCGCTTGCCCTCATTTGCATGTTGGTGTTGCTGCCCGTTTACACCCACGTTAACTGTTTGTGAGCTGTGCTTCAGAAATATCCAGAGATGTCAACTATAATCTTAAAAATTGCATAACTGTTAAAATAAGTTCATTTCTTATATATATCATCTAAACCAAACAAGGACGATAGGTCTTTTTTTGAGTCCTGGTCCACCCAGGTTTTCCTCCCTATGACATATTATTTTTATTATTATTATTATTATTTAGGGATTTAGGGACTTCCTAAGAAAGCGCATGAGACTTTTAATACTATAAAGAAAGCTTTTCTAAAGTAAGAAAATCTTGGACCTCTTGAAATGATTTCAATTTTCATTGCTCCCGACTTAAAGTCAACTATTTGTAAATCGCTAAAAATTCAAACACTGCATTGCAACTTCTATGTCTCCATATCATTTTTAGGGGATTTTACTCAAATGTTCCTGCTTGAGGAAGACAAAACTGAGGTACAAAACCCTTTGACAGGGTTTCAATCAAACAACCTACATATAATCCAACGAAGTATAAAGCATATGATTAAAAAAACATGTGAAAGCATGCAGGCAGTATGTTCTGTTCACCTTCCTGCTTCCTACCATTCTAATTTTTGTCATGATGGACCACATCACTGGGGAGTCACTGTGCCTCCGCAGGGCCTCTTATGATTCAGCTTAACCCTGATCTATCTTTTGTTTTCCACAGAAGAAAAACACAAAGGCGTTAGCGATGAAGACGGGTGCACTGTAATCATCCACCCACTCCAGTCATTACTGAGCCAGCAGGATGAAGTTTTAGATTATTCAAGCTTAATGGCCAACTCCAGCACAACTCCAGCATCAAATCAGTGTTATTTCACAGTTTAAATAACAGCTGATAACAACCGTGGTAAAGAACAGTGATACTGAAATTAACATGATCACGACAGCTGAGATATAAACCACCTGACACTAAAAAAAAACAACAACAGAAACAAGGGCAACAAAAACATAGAAGCACAACTAACATAAATCATTATAATAGAGTTCTGGCTTCACAAGCTCTATGCCTGGCATGATGATTGCAGCTGGGTGACTTAATGTAACACTCATGGCTCTCTCGCAATGAATAAGCCAGAGACATATTACAAACATTTACCACCAGTAGCTTAAGGTATCAGCAATGACTCACAATGATTGTGCGGTGTGATTTCATGATGTCATTTTGTTTTACTGTTACATACTGCTCACAAAAATTAGGGTAAATTACGTAATCTCATCTTTTTAAATGAAATATCCCCTCATTTTTGTAAGTGTAGAAAAAGATGTAATATGACGTTATGACCATTTTATTCAGTATGCGTCGTAAGCAATTCAAAGTCCAATCTTTAATGCTATTAATATTTGCTATGCAGCTCCATGGACTTTAAAAGTACAAGTCACCGTTTTGACCCACTTTTTACTATTTGTACACGGCTCTTCAGAAATTGTCAGAGATGTAAGCTATAATCTTATAAAATTACGTAACTGTTAATAATTGTATATACATTATCTAAACCAAACAAGGATGATGGGTCTCTTTTTGAGTTCTGGCCCTCCCTGGTTATCCTCCCTGCCACTTTCACCCTAGGCTAGTTCGATGTAGGATTGGGTTTGGATAAGACAAGACAATAGAACTTGGTAAAACTTAGTACTACAGAGGCAGTAAATCGGTCTTTTCTAATATAGAGCATAAGTCTTTATAGCCATGGCATACATAGACTTGTGTTCAAATAAAATAAGCTTTGCTAAAGTAAGAAAAGTATTTTTTGGTGGGTCTGCCTTTCTGTTTCTAAATGTGGCATGAAAAAGGCCATGCAGAGATATTCAATCCATCCAATGCATCAAGATATTTATCCATCTTAGCTGAAGAGACATGGCTGGAGCAATCTGTAAGGTAGCAGCGTTACACCAAACGTTTCCAAAAAGTGGGCAGTTACATACGGTTAAAACAGGGTCAGTATTATAAATTATTACAGTCAGTTCAATCTTAATAGCAAAAAGCTCTTCATGTATTATTTCACCACATCACAGTTCACCCTAGCAACGATATATAACGCCGTACCAAATTATTATATTTTATATCGTTATAATTATACAAGTACAGCAAATTAGCATAGGATTCTAAAATCCACTGGCTTCGAACATGATTCGATTTAAGTTTGGAAGATGTTAATGACCAGTCAGCAAATTTTAAACTGGAAAGAAACAAAGTCAGTATAATAAATCAAGCGTCCTGGGCTCGGCTCAGCTTAAGAGCAATGACAGTGAAGTCAGTATCTGTACAGCTTCTATGGCGTTTTTATGAAGCACTCATAAATATAAAGGGAAAATATGGGTTCTGTCACCTAAGTTGTTTATTTTCTTCAAGTTTTTCGCTGGCGTTAAACTGAGCTTCCTTCATTAGACACCATTCGTGGTGAAGGTTCGTTCTGTTAAATCCTGCTCTTAGCCTAACTAAGCTACTGTTTCTCTATAACTCCCCCTTTACATTTCTGACTAATAATATTGACATCAATGGTTTCATGTAAGAAATATAGAGACACTAACAATGAGACAAGTAACTCATAACTCGCTTTTTCTTCTGTTGGTAGTAGTAACAGCTTACCTTATAAATTGGACCCATTTTCACTGAATGTCAATAAACCCTGTTTAATAAACGTAAGCTTATCAATCAGTAAAATTGTGTATTATTTGGGTAATAATTGAAAAACTATGATCATCGGCCAACTGAAGGGTATCTGGTGATGTTTTAATCCTTGGTGACTGTTAGAATGGAACAATTTTACCTCAGGAAAGGCGATAAGCTAATTTTTTGTGGCTTTTTTATCTTAAAATCTAACAATAAATGTTGATAACGGAACTGTGGTATAACTGCAATAAGACTTTCGTGATTCGTGCTATAACTTGAGGTATTGACACAGGTATACTGCTCTATGACTAGAGTGCAAACATTGTAATGAACAGTAATGAAAGTTCAGAGCTAAAAAGTCTATCACAGGATTACTGAACTGAATGGATGTTCCACTCTAACAACACTGCTTACCTGGCCATCTGCTTATATGCCTCCTCTGCAACAGCAAATATATGAGGGTCCATGTCCCCCATGTTTTGCCCGCTGTAGGCATTGATGACCTCCTCGCCATAGATTTGCAGCTGCTCATATGGATTGATTGCCACCAGTACAATACCTGAAAATTTAAAAGAATTAGAAATATATGATGAATAGACCAGGTACCCAGGTTTCTAAACTGAGAAAGAGTCTAAAAGGTGTGTTTGGCCAAACACATCTGAGCCAATTACATTTGTGATGATGCGATCAAAATGCAACCAGCATAGAGGGAAGTATTTGTTTTTGCTTCACATCACTATCGGCATCAATGACCATTTCAGTCGCACACACATACGCACACACGCACAAACAAGATTATATCTACACACAAGCTTATATCAAAACTAGTTTCATACACACAAGTCACTTTTTTGAGTAATTAACCTAACACACGTCTTTGGACTGTTTGAGGAAACCTGGAGTAAACCCATGCAGATAGGGAGCACATGCAGACTCCACAAAGAAAGAACCCAGGCTGCTCCACCCTGGGATTGAACCTTCTTGGACCTCCAGGACCTTCTTGCTGTGAGGCAGCGGTGCTACCCATCAAGCCGCCCCTCAGCAAACAAGTCAACCGTCTAGAAGCAATTCAAGGTGTAAAGAGAACGACCCAAAATGGCTGTTAGAAGGCCTAATAGGCTATTCAAGGGTCAAATTAAAATACTTATTATTTTATTTACTGTGATGGCCTAGTGGTTAAGGTACAGGACTATGAAGACAGAAGGTCTACTACAGAAGGTCCAGAGTTCAAGTCCCACCTTTGCCACAATTGAGTCCCTGAGCAAGGCCCTTAACCCAAAATTGCGTTACTTTATTACTTTTACAGGGGAGCAAATTATTACTATAACTCATTATTGGGTTTAAATTGTGCTTCATTGGACTATTGGGATGTTTAAGTGCTCAATGATCAATAAATATATTTCAATTGTAGTTTAGTGTTTATGTTTTGTTTGAAATGCAAGAAAAAAATAGGAATATATATGCCAATAGGAAGGCAAAGTCCTTAAAATTGCAGACAGTAGACCTGCCTTATTATGTAATTCTGCCAATGAATAGTTTTACGTTGCCTACTGTATTGAATTCATGATGCTATTAATCTCAAAAGAACCCCAGCATGCTTCTATTTATTTACAAAAGAAACAATTAGTGCATGACGTCCTTTGAAAGAATCAATTCAGACCTGAAACTACTAAATGACATAGCACTTTATTCAGACATTCAACAGGGACAATAAACTACAAATATTTTGCTCATTCTATTGCTATATGCTACGTGTTGCATATGATTCCTGAGGGATCTCCACGATCACTACTAATTTTAGAAAGATCTAAAATGTACAGGAACTCCGTACACTGTTTGAAGATTTAGCTGACACAATTAGAGCTATTTATATGTTACTCGGAGGAGCATCACGAATATGAAATTAGAAAATCTAATTTTCTAATTTGTATAGTTAGATATTAAAAGCTATGGTCACATTACATATTGCAAATTTGTTTCGTAATCACGGTCCACCTACTGTTATCCTGGTCATTGCACAACTGCAATTTGTATTAAAGAGGTAACTGTCAAGACTTTGGATTTACCCAGAACCTTGTGATTACACCCAAAGCAGGAAGAACTTACAAACTGAACACTCGTGCCAACGAAAAGTTGGCTGTGTTTCTTTGGCAAGGTCTGACATGTTGTCATGGAGCTGGACAAGGCAATGAAAACACTGACTGGACCTGATAATGACCCAAGTGGGCACCTTCTTCTTTTATCCTCATTAAACATAGCTGTCTTTATGCTCCAACCCACAGCACAGCACAATCTAGAGTTTGCTACCATAGTGATGATAAAAATACCAAAAAAGTATGAATGAAGTTATATGATATAACTTGATATGACAAAAGCCCAACAAACCCCATAATCTATAACGGCTCAGCATGCTGAATTCACACACAGTACACTCTTAAGAGAAGAGATGGCATGGCCAGGAGTGATGAGGAAAAATGGCATTAAGTTAGGGACTGAGAGCATAAGCAATGCGGGCAGTATAAGATACTAAAAACTTACCACAGTAGGTGTAAATGTGGTTGGACTCCAGGAAACGAACTTTGAGGTTGTGCAACACGGCAGGTTCATGTAAGTAGCTGAGCGCTGTGAGGTCATTCTCACCCACCAGAATATCAGGATTCCGCAAAAACGGGAGGGGGTTGTCCTTAGGACCGATTCGATAAGCTAATGTCTGAGGAAAAAGTACAGCGGTCACTTGGGCGAGAAACTTGTAAGCCTTCGTCAGCTCTTGTTTTGTTGATTTCTATGTGGATTACGTTTGTAAAATACAATGAACGTGAACAATTATCGTGTTAATAATGGTTTAAAACAAGTTTGCTTATTCCTATATGACTCTATATGATAAATATCTATTTTATAATTCTAATTTACATCCAATATAAGAGGGAAGGTCATAAAAAGGTTTATTTTGTGTTTGTGGTTCAGTTCTTAGTGATTTTGGGGGTGTGTTTTCAAATTGTCGACCAAGAGCTGGAGAAAATCTCATCCTCCCAGACATTCATGGACAAGAGATACTCGATTGAAGACAATTATGTAGTTGAGTTTATTGAAAGACTTTTGGTATCCTTGTGGAACTGTTGACACAATGCATTGTTATCTGAGAAAGGTCTACACACACACACACAGCTTACCTACATATTTAAAGACCTGTACCTCCCGCCACAAAAACATGGTCAATAATTCATAAAAAAAGCACTATTTTATGATTTACACCGACACCGAAAAAAGCTTCAGCATCTGTTCTACATCGATAAGATCCTCATTTCAGTGTAAAGCAGCAATAAATGCTACTGTCGAAGCTGTCTAGTGACAGTGCAACAAAACTTGACTGATCCTACTTTCAATCGGAACGTTTATCCTAAAGAGAGGTTCAACTAAGGCAAGACGAATTGCTTACCGTTTCATCGTCTAGTTTGAGTTGTAAGACCGAGTCTCCCACTTTATAGTCTTTGATAATTTCGGCTGGCTTCCATACCTCCTCTGGGTCTGGAATCCAAACCCGGGTGTACTGCAACACACAAATACACAACTTTTTTATAGACAGTAAATAACAATGCTCTACACTTAAACATTCGTAATAATTCACTGATTAAATGTGGTTAAATGCTCAGCAGTAACCTTACAATTTGCCGATTGTAGAATATGACAACAGTTCTGCACAGAAAGCACTAACGAGGCATTCCAAAGTGCGTTAACAACCGGATGCTACTTTGTTTGTTATTTCAGCTGGTGTTTAATCCTGATACCTAATGAAACCAATAGTATTCAAGAGAGGGCGGGTTGTTGGGTTTTGCTCATTTGGCAATTTTTAATAACAGACATGACGTAAACAACAGTTGTCTGTTGGCCAGACTATCACGTCTGGTGGAAACACAACAAACCTGTTGAACCATTTTGAAATAAAACAACCCACAGAATATGCTGAAAGTCAGAACGCAGGAACAGCAAGTTTGGGAACAAAAAATAGCAGTGAATACAGCAATAATAATGAAGGCATTTGAAAGACTGCACTGACAACATTCTACCTGACAAAGGATGTGATACCTAACAAAGCAGTTCAAAACGGGCGTTTTAAAGGACTTTCACAGTACAGTAGCCGATCCTCATTACTACTTAAGTCACACTTTTTCTAACAGAATACATTTTTTACACTTCAAAAATATTAGTACACTAAAGGGATTATTCTATGATCTCAATCATTTAAATATGTATTTTATCTTCTAGAATTGGAAATATTATTAAACATTAAGCAATTGTTTGAGCAGATTCATTCATTCTTAGAGCCCTAACATGAATCACAGCAGCACTGTTGCAGTCTAGTTAATTATGGATGAGTTTTAAAAATAGGAATCATTGCAAATAACCCGCAGTGTAAAAATGGCATCATCAAATCTTTCACAAATCAACTATGAGGCTATGAGTGATGAGGAGGCAGTAAGTTTCCTCACATTATGATTTCATAACCTGCTGAGTTCAGAAAGAACGTATCAGATAACTAAAAGGGCAGCCTTGCTTAATCAAATATACTGCTCAAAAAAGTTAGGGGATATTTGTTAGGGGATTATTTCAAAATGAAATAACCCATAATAAAATATTTTGTGAGCAGTGTAAAGATCAGTAAGTGTTCTTTACAATTTGCAAAACCCTTCAAAGAAGAGCAGTTCTATATAGCATAAAATCTCAGAGACAAACATTGGGAAGAACAGCTAAATTAAGTCTAATTTATAATAATTCATTTCACACACAGCAGTTAAATCATAGTAAATGCACTCTGCAACATGATGCTAAACTTTCAAAACTGTCAAAGCCGAAAAAAAATCAGTAAAAAGAACCATGTGAATCATAAAATAACAGGAAAGCTGAAGTCCAGAAGCCGATAATTAAAAATATGTCTGCAGGTTGCAGATCACTTGAGATGTATTTGGTTTCATAGACCGCTCATAAAAATGAGGGGATTTTTCATTATGGGATATTTCTGTAGAAATGTTCCCATATAAGAAAATGATATGGCTCAGACTAGAAGTGAACTAAAGATTACAGATGGAAACGTGATCATTTCAATTGAGTCAATTAATTCCCTCAAAATGCTAATTCAAAACTCAAATCTACATTAATAGTAGTTTAGAGTGTATTCACAACTATTTATGAAAGAAATTCTTTAAATGTTTTAAGGCAGTTTGGGAATTCATATATAGCTACTCTGTGATTTGATTTCCATTAAGATCAGCCACGTCAATCTTTTTCTCTCTTTCTCTCTAAGAAATGTACACAAGTCGGAATTACACGCTGGTTTCCACCCAACCCAACAATTCTCTGATCATCTTAGTTCCATCTGGACATGCAGCTATGTGATTTTTCGGCTGGATATCGCTAAGCTTTGGGAGGAATAAGAAGTTTTTACTTGCATCTACTTCAAATATATGTACTATTATTAAAAGGGACTGGATGTTAAGAGGACTTAATTCTTCTTAATTAACACTAAGAATGATAAAAGTAGGAAAACCAATGAAACAAAAGGAATTGCCAAACATCGCTGGTATTTGTATTTCAAATATTTTTATTGGGTTTTTGTATTAAATGCAAACCTCATACATTCAAAACCACAACAAAACAACCACAAAAAA
Source organism: Parotocinclus haroldoi (assembly GCA_034779995.1). Taxonomy (NCBI): domain Eukaryota; kingdom Metazoa; phylum Chordata; class Actinopteri; order Siluriformes; family Loricariidae; genus Parotocinclus; species Parotocinclus haroldoi. Next base: position 32,993 of record JAUZST010003782.1, read on the forward strand.
AAACAAAAAAAAAACACAAACATACTCGAAAAAGAATGAAAGTAGAAAAACAGTGACTCCCAAAAGAAATATAACATGACATTTGAATTACAGTAATAACACTACTTACAACCCGTGGAGCAATATCAGATTTAAAATAATAACAACAGATAGATTAACAAGTTGTTATATGTTAGACCCACCAAGCCTGTCCGTTATTCCAGACCCAGGTGCATTCCAGTGACTTTGGTGGAGAATTCTAACTGGAAATAATTCAAAAATGGCTGCCACACCTTATAAAATCTCTAAACAGAACCTCTAGTTGAGTATTTCAGCTTCTCCAGCCTTAAGAAGGGCATACTCAATACTCAAAATCTTTGCTCCAAGCTACCCTGATGAGATCAAGTGTTGGTTGTGCAATCGTCTGAATGTCATAGTACAATCTACTCACCACTCCCTTTTGACATACATCCCTTTCTAACCATTCATCTATCACACTATTTTGTGGGAGCAATGGAAAAAGAGGAAAAATTCTTCCTAACACAGTCGTGTGAACCCGGAATGTTATACTCGCTACTTAATAGTTCACATAAACACATCATCTTTAAACAGGTACTTTACCTGTCTCAAACCATTCTTGGTCCAAAGTTTAAATGATGAATCTATGAGTGAGGGGGAAGCAAAGCACATTTGCTGTGATTGGAAGAGTTTGAAAGTAGATCTGAATTGGGACCAGATTCGGAGGAGACCACAGACCATGGGATTATTAGTAAGATATTTTTTACTAAGTGGCAGTGGAGCACAAACGAATGAAGACAAGGACACTGGATACGCAGACCGCTGCTGATGATATAGGAAGTGATGACCAGCGATTTAAGTCCTGTCTAGTCTGTTCTAAAGCTGGTTTGAAATTCTGGTCAAACAGATCTATGTATCTGCGGGTAACTGTCACGCCAAGATATTTAAAAGTGTCCCGAGTTGTATTCAGTGGGTAGGAATCAAATGACATCTGTTGTGCCTGATCATTGATAGGAAAAAGCGCACTCTTAGTGAGGTTAATTTTGTAGCCTGAGATAGTACCAAATTCCAATATGATTCCTAGCGCATTAGGGATGGAGACCCTAGGGTTAGCCAAATATAGCATAAGATCATCTGTGTATAGCGATCATTTATGTATTTGACCTTTCTGGTCTATGCCTAGGACTTCCTTTGCAGCTCTCAGGGTCACTGCTAGTGGTTCGAGGGCCAGATTGAACAGAAGTGGGCTTAATGGGCATCTCTGTCGCTAATATTTAAACATGCACAATATGCACTACTGAAATGAGACACATACAGAAGGCAATCAAACAGCAGTTGTGTGTTTAATGCCTAAAACATTTGCATACTCTATATTTGTAGATTTCTATCATTTCATAATGACCAGTTGCATCACGTGACCTAAACATCAAGGTTTGTAGAGAACCTACTAGAAATGTGCTCGTCCTGTTTCCAGATACAAGATTTCTAGCTCTGAAGAAACACCCCATAATAAACTAATCCAATATAAAAGATGACTTCTGCCAAGTAGGGTTATCAGCTCATGTTTATTAGCTTTAATATAGGATACAAGGTGGCCAATCTGTTAATGTGTACTGAAACTGTAACTGAAAATTCTAAGAATTGATTTAAGTTTTGTCATTGTCTATTGTCACCCTCTGCTTAAAAGTTGAATTACCTGATGATGCCACACCCATCAAGGGCCAAAACAACAAAACAAACTTCTCAAGTGTGGGAAGAATGACATGCTTTGCAGAAATTAAAAATTATCACTTGACATAAGCAGCGGTCCTGTATGTGGAAGCACAGGTTGGACTTTGTGAACTGGTTGTGGTTGTGCACACGTCAACTGCTTTTTACAAAAAGCTTAGTCATGCCATTATCAAGCCAATATACAGAACTGTATCAAACCACAGTAACAAAAGAATATGAAAGACATCACAAATGCTGGGACAGTTTACCTAGCAACAAATAGTTTAAAAACAACCAATATATGCAGCTTCTATAAATGGATGATCCTCTGCAATGCTAACAAAGTCACTATTATATTCACCTTTATTAGGTACACCTAGCTAACACAAGGTTGCCAGGTCCTCTTATTCTTGCTTCTGTATAACACGCTTTCGCGCATTCTCTTATATCACACATGATATAAGGGAGATGTAACTCCTGTCATATAAATATTCGCTGTATTGAACAATTCTCCAAACCATTTCAAAAAGTTTTCCCCTCCATTTTATTCCAGTTTGTCCCAGTCGGGGCAACGGGGTCTCCCTTCCCTAAGAAATGGTCAATCTCGTGTCACAATCAGTCAGGCCAAAACTCCAGAACAGGACTCCTGCTATATTATCCTGTTATAAAATATTCCTGTGATTAGGAGTGTTATTGGAAACCCCTGGGTCAGTTGTCTTTAAGGTTTGTGGAATCATGAGTTAATTAAGAGTCAATTAGTCTGAACGTACAAAGAGCAACATTAACTGTAGACCAAATTAGGTTAAGAAAAGGCATAAGTAAAGAGGATCTAGAGCTCTCTTCAATTATTCTGTGTGGGAATATTGGGGCATGTCACATGCAAAGTACCCAGGGTGACATCACCTCATTTGACTTGTAAAACCAACTCTCTGAAACCCATGTTATATTAGGCTGGATGAAAGTCGTGGCAGGATTTACGCACAACTTGCGTTAGTGTACAAATATCTACCATGGCAACAAACTCTGTTTTGGATTTAAAATAAAAACAAAAAAAAATGGGTACAGTATTTAACAGAAAAACAACGAAAGCAAATAATCACAGGAAAAATATTGCTATTCATAATGCTAATTTATAATTCACTTGAATTAACTGATTTCAGGAGACAAGTTGGATAATCTGAATGATGATATTAATGAGCTGGAGGTTCACATGATGATTTGGGTTAACATGATCGATTCTGTATCTCCATAATTAGAGTAATAATAATAATAATGATAATCAACAAAGTGAACACACAAACAAAAAAAAAAGACAGCTTGTGGATGGTTCAACCATTATCGGCCAATCATCTGAACTGTTTAACAAAAAAAGAAAAACCTCCACACTACCGGCATTGCCATTGTGAAGTTGTGAAAATGCAAACACAAAGTGTGATGAATGAGTATCGGTCCAGAATGAGCTAATAGATTTAGCATAATTTCCTTTTTCATATTTGTTGAATAAATGTGCTCAAACTAAAACTAATCCCATAGGCTAAGTTCTTAATATAAAATCCACCCCAACACAACAAACACTACAATGTTGAGTTGAGGTTTTAGAAAACGGCCCAATGCTATTTATTAAGTGTAACATTGTCACATGTATTTTTTGTAATTTGTTCAACTCAGTGCGTCTTATCTTGGTGTTTGTGGTCATATTTAAAAACGGCACATAAACGCCTTTAAACAGTATTTTAAAACTCTGTTAATATTTTAGCACTAACTATTGTGTTACAACTTCAAAACAACTCCAGTCAATATTAAAATAAAAAATATGTGTGTGTCCTTTGTGAGTTGTCAGAACACTCAACTTGATGGTCAGATCAACTTGTCTAAAGGTTAATTTTTTGCATAACTTATTATTATCTCATGACAGATTTCATAGTTACAAACAACAATAATTCATGGGGTGTTGTAAAGAGCATGGATTTCTCATCAATCCTGCAAAAAGTGATGTGAAAATATAGCAAATACCAAATATATAAAATATAGCAAAAACCATCCACAAATATAAATAATCTATTTACAATATTATGTTCTTACATAACTCTGAAACAAACACTGTCAAAACTGAAGCTGATAAGACTGAAGAGGGAAAAAAAACAAATAGATTGTTTGTTTGTTTTATTAATTTCTGTTTTTTTTTTAATGACACAGGCTAATCACCATCGTACTGATTCACTTATTCACTATCTTTTCTCACACCCCAATTGGTTTGGAAACTCAGTTTTCAAAAAAAGTGTGTCATTTGGTGCATGCAAATATTACTTGTTCATTATTGTATAGTAATAGTAAATAATAATATCGTTAATGATTATTCAGCATATTCTGTAAAAGCAGCTTGTGTTTGAACTTGCCTCCACCACTGATTATTGGACTTTAGCTTACTCTAATGGCTTGTAAACTCTCAACATTGATGCTGGTCAATACAGTTTGGCAGGTGGAGGCAGTAACCATCAGAGCCAGAAAAAGAAATATGGTCACAATTTACAGGCACATTTTGTATTTGTTAGTCAGGGTTTATAAAGGCACATAAAATCTAAAGTGTGCTGTACTGTGATTTTCTTTTTAATTTCCAAGAAGTAGGACTTGCAGCTTCTGAACAAGTGATGGACATTTCTCAGTGTGTGTTCTGTTGTACAACAACAGAAATTGACTGTCCAGAAGGTGGTGTTTTCAAAAGCAAGGGCCACTGCACGGTCTACAACTGGAATTAATTCTGCCTCACTATTAAACTACTTCGAACAAAAGACCTGCCCACATAAATATCTCTCTAAACAAAAGTAAGCATCACCAGTTCAAATCATGATTAGTAAATGTCATTGCAGATTTAGCAGCTTTAGTTTGGCTATTAGTATGTTCTCCCCCATTGCTGCTGGTACATATATAGGCCACTTTATTAAGTACACCTGTTCATCTGCTCATTAATGAAAATATCTAATCAGCCAATCACAATGCAGCAACTTAGGTATGTAGACATGAAGAACGACAGCACTCACTGTGAAGATCTAGAACATTAACAATGGCTGTAACTGATAACACTACATCATTATTCACAATATAAGAAGATAGTGTTCTAAGCAGTAAAATACAACTCAAAAATTGAGGGAGGAACTGAATTGTTAATTGAAAAGCGGTGTGTTTTTCATGTGTTGCTGTGTTTGTGCTGTTGATCAACAGTGCATCTCTAGTGAAAAAAACCAATAGAAGCTAATGAAGCTATTTTTTATGACTCATTTGAAAGTGGGCAAAGTTACAGTACAGTGGAGGATTGCAGTCAATCTGCATCAGAATTCATTTTATCAATACTTAAACATAAACATTAAAAAATATTTAAATGTATAAACAAATGGACTGAAATACTCTAAAAATAAATAAAAAAGTACTTGATAACATCTGAGCAAATTAAATGAGTAAACAGAGCCCCCAACTACAAAAGATAAGAACAATGAAAATGTGATTAATATTTTCACATGATAAAAATGCTTTCTTTTTTCTTAAATTACAAACTCATAATTAAAATCCAGCAACGCAAAATCAGTTGGCTGATGTCACTGCATTCCATTGGCCAGCAGAGGAAAGGAAAAGGAACAAAGGTTCAAAAAGATGAATCATCCTTCTTTGGTTAACGCCATAAAACCACAATGAAAAAGAGAAGCCTATAGGAAAGGATTTATAGTATCTTTTCTGTAGAATAGAACCCTCTTTGCATTGTTAACATAATGCAAAGTATTAACGGTCGATAATAAAGGTTGCTGTGGTAAAAGGGAAGCTCCTGATCAGACACATATTGGAAACCAGTTCTACAGGTTAAATGAGGCTTTGCTTGATTGTTATTGGGTCTGACTGAGAATCTAATTACAGAAAATAAACCAATAGGTATACAGAAAATAAAGGGCACTTCTTAATAGGTTTAGGTCAGGCACATTTCGGTCACAGAAACTGAAGTAACGTCAAAGCAGCAGCAATGATTGGCATGAACAGAAGGCAGGGATATTTTAGGTAAATTATTTATTATGTATATAGATACATAAATGGTTCTAGATGTGTTCACAATAGTATCAGTTTCAAAAGGCAGGGTGTGTCAGTGTTTAAGTGCAGTTTTTCCCTGTCATATTTAGCCTCACCACTGTCCAGGAACAACAGACTGAACTATGATGAAACTCGATCCCATAACCTGACGCTAATGTGCAGAGGCTACAGGCTATGTCCCAGTTAAACTGAACCTCCCTGTTGACGTAAACCTTTTGACCTTGCCTCCTTCAAAAAATTGGACCCAAGTAACTGACTGCCTGTTGGGTGGAACAGTGGCACCGTCATAAACCATGAACTGATAAATCAATTCACAGAAAGAAAATCTTTCCTAATATGCATTTTTTACTAGACAACGGTCTCATGTTATGCAACCAAATAAAATACACACATGTATGGGTGTTTCCCCTCATCACTCCTACATCTTTTCATCTTAAATATTAGTGGGATTAACCTGCAACAAACATTTTAAAGCACAAACACTAAATGACATTATTTAAACCTACTGTGTTGCCTAGTTGAAGATCTTTAAGTACAATGTACCACAAGAGCTGTTTAATACAATACAATACATTACAATCGTCTGAATGAATACCCCACTAATAGCCACAGAGATGCTGCAGTAGAACTGGGAGATTATTTTGAGTATTTTGAGGTATAGAGGTATGTGTGCTTAATATTCCATAAATTTACCATTTTTTAAAGAACAAACAATTTATTCTAATATAAAAAGAACTGGGTATTGTCAATATGTCTGGAGACAAAAAAAAACACTGCCTATTACCACGTTCACTGATTTTTGTCAATCCAAACAATGTCTATTTACACACTAAAGTCAACAATCCATGAAAATCCCAATTAAAATGCACACTATAAATGTAATCCAATCCATTCCATGAACATTTATTATCTCTAAGAAATTCAATTCCACATTGTAATTTGTTGACACAACGAATGTACTGAACGTTTTGTGGGTCTGTGGTAGCACAACAGCTAAGGTACTGGACTGCAGGCCAGAAAATCCAGCTTTCAAATCCCACCTCTGCCAAGCTGCCACTGTTGGGTCCCTAAAACTAAATTGCTTAGATTTTACACTAAAGATTCCTAGAGCAGTGAATCACTAAGGACGCGTTTCTGCTATAATGACCGTGTGTGAATGGTCACTTTTGAAATCGAAACAACCTGTAATGTCACACTGTGCATTAACATAGTAGCCAAGGGTTTTTTCATTCACTCATTTTCTTATCTATTTAATACTTGTTCGGCCACTGCCTAGCCAGCAGCACAGGCTGCCAGGCAGGACAACCCACGACAGGGCACCAATCGATGGTAGGGATCACACATTAGGAGCACTTTAGAAATCCAAATGACCATGTCTTTGGAATGTGGGAAGAAACCAGAGTACTCTCAAGGAGGACACATGGACACAGGGAGACGCCACAAAGATGGAGTCCGAGGACAGGATTGAACCAGAGATGATGATGCTGTGAGGTGACTGCACTAAATGCTACGCCGTATTTATCATGAAAAAAAGACCATGCACTCAGTAAGCTATAAGCTTATAACAATAAGATATGTTTAGTAAAATTAGGAATGCAAAATTGTTTTGGGATTAATCATGCAGCCTAAGAAAACTATTAAATAGTTTATGTTCTGCAGCATTACAATGCCCATAATTATAAGATACTGATTATAACTATCATTTGGCCCATTTTTGAAAGCCTGCTCTCCTCACAGAGGTTCAGTGTTAGTTATCTTACAACATTTCCATTTCACGTGGCAGTGAAATCTCACATTGAATATTTTCAACCATCATGTCTATGAAAGCAGGTGAGCCTTCCATCTGATATGTATCCTTCTCTCCCATATCACTACTGCTCTTAAACTTCCAGTCTTCTGCTGATGCAACTTACCAATGTTGTAAATAAGAGCTTCCCTGCAGTGTGGCTTTACATAATGAAATGACAAATCACTTGGCCTTGATCCACTTTACTGTGACATGATGATATGAATTAAAATTGGTGCTAATTAAAAGTCACTAAACTGTGGAGACCTAAACTGTTTAATTTGAACTGAACATGGTATCCCCAGCCTCAGTGGGGGAGGGAAAGAGTGTGTAAATACACACCTGACTCCCTCTGGGCCCACACAACTTGTTTATCTGCTTCAGGCTTTGCATTGGGGTCTATTTTACCATACAGTTGAGGTTTATTTGTTCACGGTTAAACAAACCCACCTGTAACAAGGTCTAGAAAATATATATAACAAAGCTTAATGTTCTTAATATGAAGAAGGAATTTTGCGATTGTGTTTCAACCCTGTAAAGCATTGCAGTTTCACCTGTTACTGTCCAGAAGGTGCTGTTTTCAAAAGCAAGGGCCACTGCACGGTCTACAACTGGAATTAATTCTGCCTCACTATTAAACTACTTCGAACAAAAGACCTGCCCACATAAATATCTCTCTAAACAAAAGTAAGCATCACCAGTTCAAATCATGATTAGTAAATGTCATTGCAGATTTAGCAGCTTTAGTTTGGCTATTAGTATGTTCTCCCCCATTGCTGCTGGTACATATATAGGCCACTTTATTAAGTACACCTGTTCATCTGCTCATTAATGAAAATATCTAATCAGCCAATCACAATGCAGCAACTTAGGTATGTAGACATGAAGAACGACAGCACTCACTGTGAAGATCTAGAACATTAACAATGGCTGTAACTGATAACACTACATCATTATTCCCTCACCCTGTACTGCACAATATAGGAAGATTGTGTTCTCAAACTCAAATCAAACTGTGTTGAAGGAGGAACTGAATTGTTAATTGATGTTAGTGAAAGTGGTGGGTTTTTCATGTGTTGCTGTGTTTGTGCTGTTGATCATCTCTAGTCAGAAAAAAAATGTCAAAATGTAAAACTGTGGTTTTTTTTAGAGAACAATATGAATGAAGTAGAGATGAACCGATCGATCGTCCTGCGACCAGAATTAACTGGTTTTCAGCTAGATTTACTATGACCGGTGATCAGCTGCATATAATTGATCTCATTTAGCCAAACCAAATACAGCCACTCACACAAACACAAACAGCCCAGAGCTTTAAATAACATTAATTCAGAGTTCTGTGTTTGTTTCCCGGTCCCAGTGAGTGGCTTGATCATGAGTAATCTGTTTTATGTTTATGTCTTTATATTAGTTACTAAAAGCACAGTGTAGGTTTTTAATTGTGTTGTACCATTTACTACAAGTGTGTGTTTTGACCGCATTCAGTGACATGACTTGATGTTGGTGTACACTGATACCTGCAACTCAGTGTCTTTGCTGGTACTTGTACCCTTGCACTAACTGGTAAGAGGTTCTTATCAAAGCTGTAATAAAGTACAACTTACGCAAGCTTGTAGTGATTGATATAAGCAAGCGAGAGAATAGAGCCAGGTATAAGCCAACAGCTCCTGCTTCAGTAATTGTTTCTGTATGCTGTCGTTTATAAATCTTAGACAGAAAAATAAATAATCAGAAAATCAGCCCATCATATATACAGATCACAAAAATTAGGGGATATTTCATTTGATAAGAAAATATATTGAAAATAATTCTTATTTTTTGTGTGTGGTATATTAACGAAATGAAAATGAGAATTTCTTATATTTAAGTAATATATATGAGAATACATATGAAGTCCCTCTGATACAAAACAGCTTAAGAACTGAAACCCAAGGCCGGGTACCTAGTACCTTTATTAAAAACTGCCAATCCGTCCTCAGTCATGTGAAGAGTTTATGGATTAACAATGACACAAAAAGCATGGACTCCAACTCTGAATTACATTTTTACACACACACAGACACACACAGACACACACAGACACACACAGACACACATATACACACATATACACACACACATATACACACACACATATACACACACACATATACACACACACATATACACACACACA
>JAUZST010003783.1:0-16861 GCA_034779995.1 Parotocinclus haroldoi
ACACACACACACACACACACCCACACACACACACACACACACACACACACACACACACACACACACACACACACACGCACTCAATCTGCATGCTGTATTTTTCTAAAGCAAAGTAGCAGTCTGGTCATCTAGTAACAGTGTATATGTGACCTGTTTTACTTCCGCCCCTATCTGACACCGGATGACCTGCAATGTTCCTATAAAAAGTCCAGTTTGAAATAAAATGAACACAGTAAGCTTCAGCGTCCAGCTGTTAGTCTAATGCGCTTTACAGTCCTTCAATTAGCGTCTTTTTAGGCTAGAGCACCTTTTGTCTGAGTCAGAGCTGCACTAGAAGAATAGCCATCATTGTTATTCCTGTTAAAGCTATCGTTGTTTTGTGGTATTTATGGAGCAGCACAAGCTCTCGGAAATGCATTATGCCACATTAATTGTCTCCTGCTTTAATCCTGCTAAGGTTTCAGTGATGGCCGTGAATAATTGATTTAGTGTTTTGTTTTTCTTCCTGACTAAGAGACAGCAGACCCAGAGAACCCCTGATCGGATTAAATTAAATTAATATCGCTTAATTAGGTGTAGACACACTACACCTATGTATGTATTGTGTGCAAGCCAGCCAGCAAAACCTCTGTGCAGAATACTGTGCAAAAACAAAAAAGAACAAAAAAAAAAGATTTGATGACATACTGGTATGGTGGCATACCTGTACTGATATAAGGGAATCTGAACTGGACCATTAACTGTAACCTACTGCGTCCACACTGTAACCCAACCTGCGTACTGTGGCAGTCAAATTCATAAGATTTTAATCGAGTTGATGACAAGTCATTCATGCATTAGGACAGCTCGGTCCTGGGTTCAATTCCAGGATGGAGCAGCCTGAGTTGTTTCTGTGTCGAGTCTGCATGTCCTCTCTGTGTCTGCATTAGTTTACTCTGGATACTGTTCTTCCTACAGTCCAGAGACATGTATATTAGGTTAATTAATTACCCTACATTGGCATTGACTTGAGTGTGTAAATGTGACTAGTCTAGAGAGAACCTTGTCTCTACCACTGAAACGGCTACTTATACTAATAGCGACATTAAATAAACAAACATTTAACACCTGCATGAAATTCTACAAGAACTTAAGAAGTTCATGTAGGGGTGCACGATGTATTAACAGAACAAAACTAAAGTTAAAATCACTTGACAAGAAAAATAGTCTTATTCATTCAGGTGTGATCTATGTTTCATGGGAATTTCACAAGAGAAAGAAAACATATTCTTATCTACCTAAGGTGGGCACTGCAGAACAAATTGAGAACCACTGTCACAGACAATTCCTTTTTGGCACGTCCCAACTTGGTGGTAAGAGCCAGCTGCTGGAAATGGCAGTTCACGAGGGCCTGGCTGGTATGTTTAAGGAATTAAGGAACGATTTTACATAAGGCCTTCCGAATGTGTCTGTGACCAGTAAATTTGGGGTTATGTTCCAGAAGCTCTCTCTGTCTGGGGTAATCAGAGGTAAAACATTTGTTTTATGATCCCATCTGTGAACACAGTTAACATTCATATTATATACCATAACATTGTGTTCTCTCTTTTATTTATTTTAGTCTAAATGTATAATGTTATATGCTACTTATTATGTGTTTTTAATTATTGTCTCTGTTTTAAGTGTTCAGTTAAGCTTCTATGTAGTTAAGCTACAATTTAATGTACTCATTGAATTAAGTTTATTTCTCACATGTAATGTCTAGACTGCCAAAGGAGTTTTTGTTCATTTTGCCCCTTCTAAGTTTTCCAAAGAAGGTTTATTTGCCACTGTCACCGTATGCCTAGCTATTTGATTATGCTACATTAAGTATGCCTACCTTGGAGAATACTGCAAAGCAGCGGAACCTCAGGGTAGACCACTAATATTTTGAAGAGCAAATAGTTTGGAACGCAGCATCATCTGAACTGTCTTAAAGTCTCTCTTTGTGGAATGCTTCTAGTGTAAAAATATTCTTCAATGCACAGTATGTTTGAGATATGACCATTTTAGATAGCGTTTGTATCTGGACTATCTTCAGTTTATCAGAGTAGTTGAAGGTTAGTTTTAAGGTTTGGTTTGAATTATTAGGTGTGGCTCACTTTGATACCTATTCATTCTAGAATGCACTATTTGTAGAGCTGTCTGAATTCTCAGTGGAATGTTGAGTTCTCTGGATAGTGCCTTAAAATGTCACCCATAATACCTATGCATGCTGTTTGCTCGCAATAACCATTTACATCATGATGTACAACGCCAGATGAGGTTGGGGCAGTATGGAATATGCATATAAAAACCACAGCGTTTCATACCTTTACTTTGCTTTTCATTTCATTTCTGACAGTATGAATCTAAGATATTTCATGTTTTGTCTGGTCAACTTCATTTCATTTGTTAATAAAAAAATCAATTTCCTCATTTCTGGCCTGTAACACATTCTAAAAAACGTGATAAAGCATTTACCATTTTGTAATGTTGACATTCCTCTTAACCACACTTAAAAGACGTTTTAGTACAGATGATACCAAGTGCTTTATAGTGTTTCAGGTGTTATTTGAACCATTTGTACATGTCATAAGATTAACAACAATACTGAGTTGTAGTTGCATTTTTTTCTGTCCAAAAACCTTCACACATTCTCTATTGGGAACAGGACATGACTGTAGGCAGGCCAGTCCAGTTCCTGTACCATCTTCTTTTGCATTTCTTGTTGAAAAGATTTCATCTTGAATACAGCATGTAATGCTCTAAAATCTTAATGTACTTTTCTGTGTTAATGCTACCATCACAGACGTGTAAATGACCTTTACCAGGGACACTGACACAGCCCCATACCATGTCAGAGCCTAGCTTTTGGACTTTCAGCTGATGCCAGTCTGGGTGATCTTTTGTCTTTAAACATTGCAGTAATTATTTCCCAAAAAGCTCTGTATACCGATTTATCTGACCACAGTACATATTTCCACTGTGTGATGGTCCATTCTAGCTGCTGCCAAATCTAGGGAAACCGATACCACTTCTGCATATGGTTAACATGAGGCGTCTTTTTTTGCACATTAAAGATTTAAGCATAATTTGTGAATGTAACTTTATATTGTAGTGCTTGACAAAATGTTGCCAAAGTAATTGCTTTCCCATGTTGTATTAGTAGCTGTTGTTGAATGGTGGTTCTTGATGCAGTGCTATGCACTGACACTTTCCCAGATCCCTTGAATTGTTTAATATTATGCAATGTACATATATGTACAAATATGCAAACCCCTTCCAATCATTCTTTGAAAGACATTGTTTTTAAATATTTGATGACAAACTGGGAGCCTCTGGCCATCTTTGCTCAAACACTTAGTCTTTCCTGGATGCTGCTTGTTTGAGCAAGTCATGATTACAATCACCTGTTGGGAATCACATCATTATAGGCCTGAAATGCAGGAATGGAACTGCGGTGAACTCTGCACCTGATGGTCCAGGCTTCAAATCTTACCTTTGCCAAGTGCCTTAGCCCACTATTGCATGAATTGTAAGACTCTGAGTTGCAAGTCATTCTGGATAAGGGCGTCTGCTAAATGTCGTAAATGTTTACTAACTAATTAAGTTGACTAGACAAATTAAATGTGTTTAAATTATTACATTAATCTCCATACTGTGTAAACTTTTTTTTTCTTATTTGTGGCTGTAGAACAGTCTAATTAATTTATAGGCCATGAATGAGTGATCTAATTTAGATGCAGTTGTTGTGTTGTAATATCTAGCCTCTATTTAGTTTATATGCTGATGAATATATAATACTGGCTTTAAATGTATATTAATATTTAGTGGAAATGTAGAACAATATCTTTTCTTAACCTCTTTTATTTTCCCTAAGGTTTTCTTTCCTTAATATTTTGAGAGTCTGATTGTACTTCTGTTAATTGTTACGGAATGCTATGAAATGCCTAGCGTGGAGTCTTTTTCTAATGACTTATGCATGCAGGTCAGATTTGTAGAAATGGTACCATAGACAGACAGTGAACCAATACAGCGCCACCTTTATTTATTGCATATCCTTGGCAGTGGTGTGAGTGTTTGTTCTGCATACCCATGTGAGCACCTCTGTTCAAGGCAAGACCAAGGTCCCTTTCTGACGGTCTCCTTGACTTCCATTTCTTAATGATGCTCCGACAGAGGAAATTGTATAGACACCTTCTGCATTGTAAAAAGATGTTTTATTTTTAGATCCTCATTTAGATGCTTCAACAAGCCCATGGTTGTGAGTGCCTTGAAGGGAACCGAATTTAAGTCTGGAAGTGTGTGTGTGCGTGTGTGTGTGTGTGTGTGTGTGTGTGTGTGTGTGTGTGTGTGTGTATGTATATGTGTATATATATATATATATGTATATGTGTATATATATATACACACACACACATATAAATATATATATATATACACACAATGCATTAGGTTTATTACGTTCAATTGGCTGAGTATATATGTCACTAGCTTCAAACTAACCTTGTATATCAATATAAACTTGTCTGTCATTAAAATGGCCATTGATGCCGATGGCAATGTTTAAAAAAAAATAAGTAAGGAAGAAAATGAAATGTCCTAATGTCAAACAAAAAATGGACTACATGCTAATATGGTGTACAACCCTGTCGATCTGCTGTTGTAGCTCATCTGTCTTAAGGTTTGAGATGATTTTCTACTCCCCACGTCTGTACAGAATGGTTTGTGAATTGCCTTTTTGTACGTTTGAATCAGTCCCTCGGAAATGGTGACTTCCAGCAGTTGGCTTTTACCTCCAGGGCTGCCATTGTGAAATAAAATAATTTCTGAGCTAGCCATAATGATGATATTGGACACCATTATTGTCATGGAGGGAAATTGTTGGCTTGTCTGTGTTCTGCACAAACAAAAAATTATAGATTATTGAACCCAATGTGGGTGTGATTAGGTTGTATATTGTCCCCTACAGAGTGGTTGTTTTTTCGGTCATGTCTGGTGGTTCTTTGTAATTCATTTGCTCATTTTAGTTGCTGGAGGAATGTTGTTAATTTCAAATAAGGATGAGACCAGCTGTGGTAGTGTGCTCACCTTAAAATGCAGCTTTGCTACATCACTCAGGCGCTTCCTTTGCATCTTGATCTCCTCTACAATCTGCAAAAACTGGCTAACAGAGCTTGTGCAGCTAGTTTGTGTCTGCGTCACAAGACACGCTTCATTCCCTCTCCATTTGATTAGAGTGGGAACAGATAGGAGGAGAGAGCATGAAAACGCTCCAGCTCAGGAGAGTGCATGAGATTTGTAGAACACACATAAATGGACAGGAGAGACTGAGTTGACCATCTTGTGGTGATGGAAAGCTATAGGAAGCCCAGCTTGCTGGTTACATCTGGCACATTTCCACTGGTGCTGCTCTTATTCCTACAGGGGCTTTTGCAATACAGATGCACAAAAACAATCAATAAATGTTGTTCCAGAACAGGGCAAGCTGAACCAAAATTTACAGGAAGTGGCTTACCGTGCATGAGAGCAACAATATGCTGCTTGATACTTGTGTGACAAGTAATAAGAGTAACGAGAGATAGGGCGAGCTGTTCACATAGCTATCATCGTAAAAAGGTAATGGTACTGCTGAAGGATGCACATAGAGAAAGCAATTAATGTGTTTTCTCTGACTTTGTGTATATACTACACTAAAATGCAAATGTATTTAAGGTGTGAATTGTACTGATACGTGTGGGTATTTATGGGAAAATGTCTTTCCTTTACATTAGATTCTAGGTTAATGGTTTAGGACTAGGTTTAGGACAAATACAAAATCAAAAGCACAAATCACTTTCCAGTGAAAAATGTTTTTCCAGCAGAAATTTTGAATTTAATCATTGTTCAAAAGTTTTTTGCTATGAATATTTCAGCTCCATAGATGTCCTGCGCACAGTTTACCTGTCCTCCCCTTGTTCATGTGGGTTTAATCCAGGTACTCTATTTCCTCCGACATCCAAAAGACATGCATTAGGTTAACTGCTCTCTCTAAACTGGTCCAGTGTACGTGTCTGACTTGTGTCAGTGTAACCTTGATCCTGCCATTAGTAGACATTAATGCTGACACAATATTAAATAAAGCAAACAAACAAACTATGAATGAGTTCAGTGATTGATACGATGTGCTAGCTGTGAATCTGGTCAGAGCTTGGTCAGCTGTCATGCAATTAGAATTGACCACATCTGAGGATGGAGAGCCCAAACATGGGGATATTCCCCCTGCTTTTCACTAGCGACCTAGCAAATTCAGTGCTTTCACTTACCATACAGAAGGGTTTTGTTGTTCTATAGTTATATTCTGTAGTTCAACTGTTTCTCTAAATAGTTTATTATTCCCATTCAATCTGTTCTCTAGTGGTCAGGTCAGACCCACCAGGTCAAGCGTTATTTGGGGGTGGATCATTCTCAGCACTTGAATGACACTGATGTGGTTTTGGTGGTGGTGATGTTTGGTTTTTTTCCCCCTGGTAGTCACAGCAGTGGTTCTGGAGTTTTTAAACACTGTATACAATCACTTTGCACTCTGTTATACACATCTACCATATTTCTCCACCTTGTAGATCCAAAGTCAAAGGCAGGAGCTCATATGTTGATATGTTTTACTTCTTCTCTAATCCTTCTTGCTCACAGGATGCTACCAACAGAAAGTTGGTGGCTGGACATTAAATGGTTGGTGGATCATTCTCAGTTCAGCAGTGCCGCTGAGATATCTACGAACTCCAGCAGCACTGCTGTCTTTTCTGTTCATTTAATCTCAACACAAGCACACCATCAGCATATTACTGTCGCTGCAGTTCTGAGAATGGCCCATCACTTAAAATAGTACCTGATCTGTAGTGGTCCTGTGGGGGTCCCTTTACAGAGTAAAGGGTGTGAAGTGCATGCCTCAGGCTTTTGTGCAATCTTGACGAGGGGCAATAAAGTACTAATTGTTAAAGATGAACTGATGCCACTTTATGTACTTGCTTTATGGTACTTGCCGAAACACAGTACAGATGTAAGAAAAGTCATATTACAGTTCTTACAATGACATTCATGAGATGTGAGCTCAGAGGAATGTCATAAGTTCCTCACTTTCTGACTACAACAAAATGAAATGTCATGTGCTTACATCATTTAACATTCAGCTGCTAAATATTTCTACACTGCTGACGTTGCTGCTTCGCTTACCTGCTCAGTATTACACTACTGTAAATTGGTATCAGGTGCCATGTATCGTAGTAATTAATATATATGCGCACTGGTGTCAGTATTGGTACATCCCTACTAATTGTGACCATTTCTTCATGAATATTTAATCCAAAATTCATATTTCTCCATATCTTGTTCTTGATTCATTCATTAAAACCAGTTAAGCTGATTCACCTTAACAGACCGTTAATCAGAATTTGTTTGATATCTGTTATTTGATATGAAGTTAGAAAAGGGTAAAAGTGTTATGATTCTATCATTTTTGGGGGTAGTAGATCCGACCACAAACCAGTTTGTGAAACTTGGAACATTACAGCATACACTCCTCCAATCACATCTGAGGCCTAGGTGAGCTAATCAGCCTCCCTGGTCTGTAGATACAATGTCTCTTAAGAAACCCGACACCTGCAAGATGTTTAGCATTCTTCAGCTACTTTTAATACCTCCATGTCTTGGGAAAGCTGAAAACAGCTGAAACATTTTCTCACAACTTGTTGACTTCAGCTGGACTGCCTTTATTGCTTGGAATTTTTACAACAGATTCTAATAAACTTTGTTTAAATCTCCAATAAGGCTTTCAGGTAAAGCTGTGACATATAAATACTCTGTCTGCCTCAAAGTTATTGTACATGTGTTAAAGTGAACAGCTAGTTTTATTTCTCTTTTAATATTTCACACAGATCTCGACCCTCTGTCTCATATGCATAAATCTGTAAATGTATCTTTTAAAATCTATAGTGCTCTTGAATGCTGCAATGACATTTGTTAGTTCACTATGACAGTGACCATGGTTGGAAGCCCAGATGCCACTTTCCCACCAGGAAGATTGGTACAAGACTGGTAGTGCCTGAGGAAGGAGTTGCTGGATGTCGGGGGATAGTCCCTAGGGGTGGGTGATATGACAGTTGTAGATTGTAAATGTTAACCAGATGCTACTGTTTATTCAGTAGTCAATCTTGTGTTTTCACTGACCGACACATGGGTAATAATAGCTCGATGCCATGACCAAATTCAGGATTGGTTATAGATATGGATTGTCCACAATGGTCACTGTTAAAATCTGTCCAAACAGGTGCATGTGTGTGCATCAACTCCACAGCCAGAAAGAAGACCAAAACCTGGCTAGGGATATAATACACAACAGAATAGTTGTAAACAAGTATTTTGATTGTTTGATCTATTTAATGTTTAATGGCTGTAAATGACTGGAGCAAGTCAGACACATTCAAACAGGGTCACTTTAAGAGCAACCAGTTAATCTAATGCATGTCTTTGGAATGTGGGAGGAAACTAGATTACCTGGAGTAAATTTGGACAGGGCAGGATTGAACCAGGAATTTCTGGAGATATGAGATGTCTTCTCTTTTCTGTCTTTCATCTCTCCAGTTTTGATGATTCTGTGGGGCCATCGAAGCCTCACTTTTTGTTGTTGGCTGACAGAATTGGAATATGGCCTCATCTTCTGCTGTTGTAACCCATGTACCTCAAGGTTTAATGAATTGTGCTTTCTGAGGCTTTTCTGCTCACCACAATCGTATGGTGTGGTCTACTGAGCTCTCCTAGCCATTCTGTCAGCTCAGACCAATCCGGCCCATCCTTGCTGACCTCTGTCATCAATAAGACTTCCCCCCATGGGACTGTCACTCACTTTTTTCTTTCTTGTACAATTTTGAGTGATTCAAGACTAAGACTAACAGGTGTTTTGAAAAGAAAGATCAGAAGTTATGGAAAACCTTAAATAAGGAAAGCCCCTCTGTCTCCAACAATATGGACACAGGTAAAATAACTGAGGTCACATTTGATGATTTTATGTAAAGTTGCCACATGATTAACTGACTAGATAATTGCGTGATTGAGTAGGTGAACAGGTCTTGATGTAATGAAGTGCTCAGTTAGTGCATTATTACATAATGCCATTATAGGATTTTGGCCGATTCACCCAGCCATAATGTATTGATAATTTGTCTATCCATCTCAATTGTCAGCGTTGCTGTATTTGTTTAGTTATATGCAGGGGGACATAAGGCAAGCATTTCATATTGAACCCAACTGCATATACATGCACTGAAGAATGAAAAGATATTAATGCAAAGCATAATATGAACAGCCGACTTGAGCAATTTGCAGAATATAAAAAGGGCAAACTTTAGCTACTGAGCAATATGCATTAAGTAGCCTAAAATTAATGAATGTTGCTTAAACGTACTATGATTCAGCTACTTATTTTCCAGCAGGTCTATGTAATTGGTTGATTCTGTAGAGGTGATTGCTCAATCAGTAGTTGCACGAGTGGTTAAGATGTTAGACTTAAGAACCAATAGACATGCTTTCTTTTGGCTTCGAACCCCTCTTCTGTGAAAATAGGCTTGGAGTGTGGTACAATGGTTAAAACATTGAAATAAGTCATGGCACTGACAATCTACCACTGTTGTACCCCTGTGCAAGGTCTTTCAGATGTAAAAAGCTTGATTTATACATTGTAAGATCATAGCAGTTGTAAATCACTGTATGACTTATGATGCAAAGGTCACTTCTGTGCATTTGGCTTAATCATGTGAACATAAAACCATGTTCAGTTCTACAGGTGTGTTGGGCTTCTCTGGGACACTGTGTGCATTGTCTTCTGATGTCTTTGATGTAGTGGTACAATGGAGAGCTGTACCTTCTTGTCTTTCATTTTTCGTTTTTGTATGTTGTGTGTGGGTGTGGAATACTGTGCTCACTGTACCTGCCATTGATATGATCAGTAAGGCTGGTAAGTGTGCAGACTCGGGATTCAGGAAAACTCATGCCTATTGGTAAGCTGGTAAGAGAATATTTACTTTTTAGCATAACATAAATGCCAGACACTCAGCACTCAGTGAGTCACAGCACTTCCAATTGCAATGCATGTTAAAACAGCAACCATCAGCAATGTAAAATCCAATCAAGTTTCACTTCTTGCAAAGAGCTACGAAAATACACTGGAAAACGTTTGCGTGTTTGTGTGTTATTTAATAGAAACTTTTATATATACATTTGAGAACAAACAAGATGATGCTTTTCCTAAAAAAACTGCTTCTCTCTATTGTCCACCTTTTTTGCAAATATGAAGCATACATTAAATATTCGAATACAAAATGCCAAGACAGAGATTTGACCAAACATGCATAAAGTGATTCGGTTTGGACAGATGAGAATCACATGCATATCAAACATGTAATGGTACACCGACTGGAATCTTCCAGGGGCAACAATACAAGATCCAAGCTATTATTCAGCAACAAACATGAAAGAATTACTATTTTATAGAAATCCACAAGGAAAAACTTTGATTACTTCCTAAAACAATATATCCAAAATGCACATCTAAGAAAAGAGGACTGGTTAGTAAATAGCCAAAGGAACTGAACATTCTGTAAAACAACATTCCAAATTTGCGTAGAGCATGTTGGTTGACCAACAACTACTGATTATGTGCTGAACTGATTTTTGTGGTGAATTACTTCTTTCTACTGTAGTGCTATGGCCTGCAGTTTTTGTTAAAAAAAGGAAGTCGGTATTTTTTAACTTAAGTTAAAGGGGTATATGAATGAATAACGTATGAATGAATAAAGAACTGGTAAAATATTACCACAACTGCAAGTGCTTCAAATTCAAGAGGCACATCCATGCTGCCACTGTTTGAGTTTAAATCTTCCCATCTGACCTCCAGTTTTTTAGGCACAGTCACTCAAATGTAGTGGGTTAGGGAACTGCTGCTGAACTATTGACGTTCCATATATTAATTTTCTGAATTAAATTCTCTATTTTGATGTTTATATCTGAGTAATATGACACTGCAGTTGTTGCATTACTGTTGGTGATGTGGTTGGTTTCAAGCTCAAACCGTGCTAAGGCAAGTTACTACAGGTATGCACCATTCAGTGTCTACATCAAATCATTGATATTGATCATATTACAATAAGGTAGATCAGCCAGGTGAGTGAATGTGATCCAGTTTATATTGGTATAGGTTAAAGGGAATATACTGACATATATCTCTTAAAAGAGCCAGAGCCAGAATGAGCAAGCCAGAGGGAAAAACTCCCTGCAACCAATAAAGAAAAATCCTTTCAATCAAAGTGTTCTTGTAATTATCTCTCTTCTCCTGCCATGTGAAATTCATCATGACATTCTTCTTATTACTCAGGCTGCTAACAACAGATCAATGAGATGATAATTTAATGACAATAGTTTTACCACTGCCAGTCACGTTTTTGCTGCTTAACCCTGCGAAGTGCCTGTGGTTATAGGCTGTATCCTAAATTCTATAAATCCTCCCTATATTCAACATATAATACGAGATAAGATCTCGGACATGTTGCTTATTTCTGTACAGCACCCGATTCCATAATCTAAAAACATCAACCCTGGCCTACTTCACTCGTGTGTGTGTGTATTAGTATTCTTTTTTAATAATATAAATTTGTAAATATGAGTGCTTATCGGGTGATGAACCTAATTGAGGAACAGATCAAATGTAGACAGAAGATAATACATGATTGCTGTCTTAGTGTTTTTCTCTTGTTAAAAGGTACCAATCAGAATTTCTATTCTAATATAAGAACATTTAACTGATAACTGGACTGAAATTAATTGATTAGCAAGAGTCAAAGTATTAATATGTGAAATTTTATTTAAAAAAAAGTACATTTACGTAATGACATGTACTTAATCTGAGACACAACAGCAGCTCCAAAGTAATTTAATAATTTTGCTTAATTTTTTAAGTCTTCCACATATTCATTGAGCTTCATAAGTTATCCACAGAGCTGGATCATTTCCTCACTGTACTTTGAGGAAAAGTACATGCATTTTTTTTCTTGTCCTGTGTTTATTCATGCTTAATCTACAGGAATAAGGTAAAAAGATAAATTAAATGTTTAACTTTGTTCTGTTTTGGTAAAAAAAATTATTTTGGTGCATCACTAAAAATGATACGGTACATTATAGTAATATAATTATTTATTAAATAATAATATATGTATTTTGTTGAATCTATTTTTCTGTATGGCTGCGTAGTAAGTAAAACTGTAACTGTGGCCTAAAATTTCATGTTTGACATTATTTAAATATGGATTAGGGTCAACACTAATTACATTAATATAAAAAATTTTTTTTGGTATTGTATCATTAAAACTATACATATTTTACATCATGATGATGGTGAAAGATTAACAGACTAATCAACCTTAGTAATTGTTATCCATAATACAGCTTGCAAACCTACTAACACACCACTTTTATAGCTTTGTTCTGCTTTAACCTTTCAGCAATAAAATACACATGCTCACTAAATTAGGGGAAATTTCAAAATGAAAAGTTTTCTTAATCATAAAGTCCCAGCTTTAGAAGTTCTAGAACTTGTGACACATTCTTCAGATTTGTGTCACCTTGCTCACCTTACTTTTTACGAGTGTGCATGTACTTGTGTGTCATTTCTCTCAGTGGAGTTAAAAATGGAAGTAAAACCTGAACCAATACAGGACTGAAATTATGACTAAATCATTTGTGTGTGTGGGTCTCTGTGTGTGGGTCTCTGTGTGTGGGTCTCTGTGTGTGGGTCTCTGTGTGTGGGTCTCTGTGTGTGGGTCTCTGTGTCTCTGTCTGTGTGTGTGTGTGTGTGTGTGTGTGTGTGTGTGTGTGTGTGTGTGTGTATCTCTTTGTGTGTGTGTCTGCCTGTGTGTCTATGTACAGTTATATTATATTATATGGTTATATTACATGCTGCCTTCAGATAAACTGAAATATCTGACATTCATGACATTGTGGGGACATTTTGCTGATATACAAGGACAACTGCTTATTTAAATGTATTATTTAATTTTTTAAAGACATTGCAAACATATATACAGCCAGTGCCATTACCTTTGGTATTTTTGGTTAAAACGATGTGATAATTGTCTTTGCGATAAATTAATCTGATGCAAAATATATAAGCAATAGAGTGACTATTAAAAATGTATTATAATAATTAGGGGTGAACACTTATGTAAGGCTCTGTCGTTTATCCTAATCTCTCTTGTCTGTCTCATCATATTTAAACAGGATTACTGCTAAGTTACTAGCAACTAATAGGTTTAATTGCAGGCGCTGTGTGTGCATGTATATGTACAATAAAAGTGGGCAATATGGACACACACACACACACACACACACACACACACACACATATGTATGTGTCTGTGTCTGTGTGTGTCTGTAAATATTATAGTGCAATATTTAAAGACCATATCCATCAGTAGTGACCGATTTCTTAAATTTACTATTCAGATATATTCCCATACTTGGTAAAGGGATTTCTTTATTCAAAAATTACTGCACTTTATCCAATTAAAAATTACTAATTACACTCCTTAAAATGAAACATTCATATTTTCCTTTTTGTTGCTTAATGCTTATGCTCATTGCTTAATGTGCTTTATAGGGCTGCTACTAACGATTATTTTAATAATCTATCAATTATTTTTGTCTCTCCATTAATCGATGAATCGGATATTTTAAAAAATATTTTCCATGTCTTTAATCGGAAATAGAGCATTGAATAACAGAGAAAATAAGTGCTTACAATAATGAAATAATAATAGATTAAATTAAATAAGATTTAAGCCAAACCTTATACACTGCATCGGTCATGTTTCTTTTGTTGAATGTATTAACATCTGAATGTTGTGCTCTTCAGACTCACTATATAATATTAATACTGTTTGTTACTTCTAGTAATCATTTACGGACACGAGGATGCAGCATGTATAACGTAGCCATTAGCCGCTCTACATAGTGCTAATGACAGTCTCACATAATCGAGCACAGAGTGTTCACTCGTATAAATCACACTTAATGTTCAACTTATTTAGAAATTTCCTTGTCGCTCCGTTCAAGTCGTTCTTATGATTTTTTTTCCAGCGTTTATTAAGCGCCACCGGTGACGTAAGCGGATATGTAAAGGCGAGTAAGATATAAACCGTGTGACACAACAAATCGATAATTAAATTCGTTGCCAACACTTTTAATAATCGATTTTTATCGATTTTATTGATTCGTTGTTGCAACCCTAGTTCTTAAAGCACGGATGATATTCTTGATATGCTCAAACAACATTTAATCTATAATGATAAGAACATTGATCACAATGTGATAATGTAGAACGGGAACATGTATTAAACATTGCATTGTTATAGTCTTTAAACTCTGTAATTTGATCCGTCTCTTATCACATTCACAGCGCTTTCTCTAGACCTGTCTGTGACGTCTCGGGTGAACCAGGAATTCCCTCCTTATCACATATCTCATGTAACTGTCAGCTGCAGCAGTTTTTCTGGGTGTGTGCTGGTGGATTCTCTTTCATGCATCATGTCTTATCTGTTCACACCACACCACCTCTGAAACTGTCATACGTCAGAGTTTTTCCTGCGTGTGCCTGCCTGTGCTTGCGTGTGCCTGTATGTATGTAAGTGTGTATGCGTGCATGTACAGCATGGTTATATTACATGCTGCCTGTAGATAAATAGAAATATCTGACATTCGTGACATTGTGGGGACATTTTGCTGGTATACAAGGACAAATGCTTATTTAAAAGTATTATTATTCAATTTTTTGAAGACATTGCAACTTTATTTTGAAGTGGACAAATCTGCTTTAGATCACTGAAGTTTACACAGGCAAGGAATTTGGTACCAGCTGATTACATGTATCTCTATATGGTATCTCTCTACAATAATTACCAACCTACATACGTGTGCTAACGGTGTATATATTTACAAAATAGAATAAAGAGATAATAAAACTAGAGCGAGAGAAAAACAAGAGTAAAATACTTAAAATAGAGAGAATAAGAACAATATAACACAATGCAGATGGGCTTGTAAACACCAGTAATGAGTATGTAATGGTTTAATGGGAGAGGGAAGGGGGGGAGAGTGAGGGGTTGTGGTGGGGGATTGTGGGGGGTTGGAGTGAAAAAGAGGTTGATAGAGATAAAAGAAAAAAAGATCCCCAGGCTCTGTCTGGACAAATAGGAAATTGTGAGCATGAAAGTGAACTGATCTGTGCACACACACTCCATTTTGAAAGCTCCTCTAGGGCTAATTATACACTTACATAGTCACACACATCAGGCAAGTAAAGGGGATTCAGGTTTATTGATATATACATCTCCCAAATAGTCATGCATCATCGCTGCTTTTTTTTCTGATTGACCCATGGGGAGGATAATTAAAATTACAACGATGTCTTTGGAGTGACTGAGTGGGGACTCTAACACATGCCTCAGTAGCATTGAGGTGATGGTGCTAACCACCGTGCCATCCTCAAATAATATTAAAATGCTGTAACTGACTGAGCAAACATCACTAATGCATTACTAATTCTCTATCCCTGTTTTAATGCAGGTGCTTCCTGTTTTAAGATGGGGTTGCATTTAAACAAACACAATGTAAGGAGTTTTATATACACTGTATACATCATAGTGTAGTAGACTATAAACATCCTAAAACCACTTACATTCAACTGCAGAATCATTAACACAGTTTATTTCAAAGTAAAGTATTAAATATCTGATTTCATTTCTTGAACAGTGCCTTGAAAGTGCAAAACAAAAGTGCTTATTGTTATGTTTCCATATTATCCATTGTCATGTTAAATAACGGATTACTATTGAATAATATTAAATATTAATCACTTTAAGTATGGTATAATAGTTGCATAGGAGTTTTTAAGAATATGTTGCTACTGATGGATTTTGTCTGTGATGTATATTGATCAAACCCCGCCCCCTTTCGTTGCGGTGCACGCGGCGGCAAATCATAAACAAACGTTTGCCCTGTGGAACTTTTACACAGTCTGTGTGAGTGAAAAGTTTGTATCCTGCAACACATACAACAAAAAAATACCGCGTAGGGGAAGCACGTTGAAATTCTTCAACATAACGAATTTATTCCAACGTTTGGTTTTCATGGCTCATTTCAGAGAATAATAAGGAAATCAGTATCAGTGTTCAGCAGTTATGGGTGATCAGAATCGACAGAATAAAAACATGATAAGAGCAGCCCTAGTCTTTAAGTAGTTTGATAGAATACGTTTACCATATCTCCACCCCAGTGCTACCTCTTTTATTGGCCACCTGTGACCTTCAAATTGAACTGAAATTTAGACATAATTCCTCTCTGTTTCTGAAACGGTTAGTGATAACGCCCCCAACCAAATATGGAATACAGTGAGAACTGTTGCTCTTAAGACATCTGCTGGACTTTCCGGCTGAAACCATATTAGTTTGTCAATAGAGTGTGTTTTGCTTTTGCTTGTTCACTTTTAATGCAATGCATTTTCAACACCTTATTATAAAATACGCTTCGTGGTAATTATTTTGGCTGTAAACACTTACATCCCGTTCAGTTATGAGGACTTTAATGCGTTAATTTCGATTAATTAATTACAGGGAAAATAACGCACCCTGGAACATTTCTCAGTGCACGAGTTCCAGGCATACATGTTATATTGTAGCGATGCTCGAACCAAAGCGGGCCGTTCTAGCTACGTGACTCACTGATCTGTTATTTTGGATTTTTGTCGTCCCGTGTTCTGTTTGATGTGGTCGTGGGCTGGCTG
>JAUZST010003784.1:0-16858 GCA_034779995.1 Parotocinclus haroldoi
CACACACACACACACACACACACACACACACACACACACACACACACACACACACACACACACACACACACCACAAGGGTGTTTGACAAACTGGGCAGAAGTCTCATTTTCAGTTTAAGATGGCATTTATTAATATTTCTAGTTAAAAACAAATTGAATTGCAGGAGACTAAAGACCTGACCAACTCAGTTTTTGTATTTTTACACAGAATGTAATGTTAATAAGTGTGAGAAAATCGAATTGAGAACTGGAAATCGTAAGCCAAGCGTATCGTTAAAACCCAAACAAGTAACTCAATGACAATGTATAAAATTCTATCATTAATTCTTCCGATTTCTATTCAGTTTTCCTTTCGTCTTTGCTTATTTGTATTTTATTTCAAACTAACATTGTTTGGTAGAGTTAATATATGTCATCGTCTTAAGACAGGGTAGGGAAATGTCTTGAACCTTTTTGCGGATAATACTGTCAGGACTAAAGCATATTCTTTACGAAATTCAGGGCTTCTTTGATTTATTTTGTTAGTTTATTTGAAAAATCGTTGTACGTGAGCAATAGAACACCCGAGGATAAAACTCGAGCTCTTTCGTGTTATATTATTTAAAAATAATAAACACTACAGTACAAACACTGAGGTACTATTTTAATGAACATATTCATTTAAAAAAAATCACTTTCCAAATAATGTCTAAAAATAAGAGACGGAGTTCACTAATACATATCTATTCAAATTTTTCCTTTCATTTTTGTTCATTTTGTACATTTTAATCATCAGACCTGCACTGCTTGAAGCTGGGACGCTTTGAGGAGGAAGTGGGCTGTGCTCAAATCACAGGGTTCATGGCATCATAAAGCCTCTGTACAGCCAGTTCCACCATCTCTTTCAGAGACTCATCGTCTGCACTGCTCTCATCATACTCCACCACCTGCACAAAAGGAACACATTTTAGTCCTGTAGTCCTTTTTGAGAGTTCAAACAAACAAGTTCATAGCAATGCCAATTACACAGATCAGCCAAAATTTGAATGGATTTTAATGGGATGTATTAGAAGCTAAGTAAACATCAGCTTCTTGTAGTCAGTGTGTTGGATGTGGGAGAAATGTTCAGTAGTAAAGACCTGAGGAAGCATCTCCTGCATAAAGACTTGAGTGCTGCTGGTCAGCAGTGGGCCGAGGACGGAAAAATCACGAATTGGTGACGGCGTAAAGGTAACTAAATCCCAGAAAGGTTAATCAGTTCATTTGGACAGTGGAAGAAATGCTTTGTCACTCATCTAAGTTTCTTTTTCAGTGAAAGCTAGTTGGAAGTTTCCCCAACCTGATGCAAATGTGGGAAGCAAGTAGGAGAGAACTTTGTAAGTAGAAAGTGGCTTTTGACTTACCCTTGTCTCCAGGTTGATGTAGGCAGTCTTGCCGTCCACCGTTACGTTCAGACTATTCTTGTCCTTCACTTCAATGCATTCCTCACCAAACATGTCCCTGTAGTAGAGGACAGCATACATGACACACTGTATATCGAATCAAACTTGAAGGATTCTGAACGTTTCCTTACTGGAACATGATCTGTAGTCTGTTCTGGAACATGTCCAGGTCCACCTTCTCCTCTTTTAGCTGTGGGACTAGAGAATGGGACAGGAGAATATATCCACATGATTACATTACAAAAGAGCTGCCAACAATTACCATGCCAGCTGCAATTCTGTAAAACTATGCTAAGCACCTTTCTAGGTCGTGTCCAAATCGGTCACCATTTCACCATTACCCACACTACATACAGTAGTGCCTCAAAGAGTTTATGGTCCTCCCAAGGTGTTTTCCTTTCCTGACGCCCTAGGCTTGCTCAATTTGGGATTGACCTTCCCAGATAAAAAAGATCACTCAAAGAGCAAAGCGTGCAATATTCCGCAGGTCACAAAGAAACCCAGGGGAACCTTTAAGCAACTAAAAATCTTTCTCTTCAACCTCCATCTCTCTCTCATAGATTGTATCGCTACACCCCGACTAAAGATACATCAAGGTGAAGTTCTGGCCTATGGTGCAGGGTTCATATTGAACGAGATCACTTTCTAATAGGCACACTGACATACACTTCAAAATGAAATAGCCCCTCTTTTTTGAGCAGTATATTGTGCTGTAAAAGCATGGTGACTGATCTCCAGTTACTTCATTTTTAATTAATGAAAGCAGGCTAAGCAGGGAGCTGCATCACCGATTTGTCATGTTCTAGGTGGGAATGCAGAGTTCTTTGTGAATCGCAACACACATTCTTACTTTTTTGGGCTTTCGGATTAGACTGGACTTCCAGGACCACGGTGGTGACCGCATCAGCATACATGTCGTTCAGAGGGTTGGCAATCCACTGTGTCAAGATACACGCATACAAATGAATACATAGCCTCACAAATTTAACACGCTGTGCTCTCGGACTCAAACACACAAAACTAAATAACCGTACAAACTTAAGACACAAGCTCTGTGTACAGAACATTTAGCTGCTCTCACCTCCAGGATGACCATGTTGACATCATGTATCAACGTAATATTGTCAAATATCCTCAGCGTGTTTTTTTCTGCTGCCTCGATCTCCTCAACATGTCCTAAACACAACCCAATATTTACTATGTTTATACATAGAGTCTGGATTTTTATGAATGGAGATTCATTCCAAACACTTCTCTCTAGTGATGCATATAAACAGACAAACAAATGTTTCCACTGTGTGATGGTCTGCAGTAGAATAGCGGTTAAGGTACTGGATCTGATGGTCCAGGGTTCAAATTCCACCTCTGGCAAGCTGCTACAGTTGGGTCCTTAAGCAAGGTCCTTAAGCCATGATTGCTTGAATTGTAAGTCCCTTTGGATAAATGCAATAAATGCCATCCTTGATGCCTCAGAGCCCCGAGAAGTCAAAACCACATCTGGATACTTCTTTTTTTGCTGGAAACACCATTATCATTATCTGTGACTAACCATTACAGATGTTGTGTCTCATGTCTCTAGACTTTGTTCATTACAGTAACTACACATTGTCTTGAATTATTATTATTCGGAAATAAAAAAGGAACAAGTCTTCACAATGCTACAACAGAACATTTCATTTATAATTTGAAACCTCCGTTTCTAGTCATTTCTTTTACTTGCAGAGGCCTACATTTATTTTTGGCTTTAATATTTATTCATGCATTTAAACATTGTTTACAGTATTGCTGACTTCTGATGGGAGGAGAATTCAATCGTGAATGAATCTAATGGTTAAACGCTGACATTTACACTTTTAGGTTTGTACCAAAAGCACTCACCTGCTAAGTGACGTAACTGGCTATGCAGTAGGGAGAACGGTCCAGTGAAGGGAATGGCTTGAGTCTGCTTCACAGTGCTCATAGACAATTCTGTATAATCTACACCATATAAAACCCAAGTATAAATAAGAATAAATAAATTAACAAAACCATGCACTCGAAGTATACACCCATCATCGTCATTCATCGTTCTTACTGGAGAGATCAGAGGGAGTGAGGATGTGGTAACTGAAGTTGCGTTTCACCAGGATGCCCGAGACTCTCTGACCCTGCGCGCACTTCTTGTCAGCAAGAGACCCCATTACCTAGAAAAAAAATCAATAAATTACAGCAAAGTAGTAAGGTGAATGAATACATAGCTCAGAAATGTCATATTTAAGTTTGTTCCCTGCAGAGGCTGTGTTTACTGCTTCTTATTAACTCAATATTCAAGTTCTCAACTTGTGGCGATCTGCAATAAAGCTTTATCGAGCTTACAATTGATGCGGTCTTACAATCCAAGCAATTGTGGTTTAAGGGCCTTGCTCAGACAGTTTCTCCCCTGGCCTTATTTCCACCGTTTTCCCCTCTCCTTAAGAGAAATTGTACACCTAAAGTCCTCCTTTCTACTCCTAACAGTCTTTCCACCTATGAATAACTTTTATCCTTACTAGTAACTGCTCCTAATTTTCACTAGGAGCTACTCTAAGAACTAGGAATCTTTATGAGCATGGCCCTTGTTCTTCACTCGGCTGCCAGTGTACAAGTGGTATGACGAGAAAAGAAAATACGCAGGATTCTTGCGAGAAAGGGGGCACTTCCTAAAAGAACTATGCAAATTTTCCAGTGGTGTGAACACCCATTAAACGGGACTGGGTTCTCACCTTGGCTAGCTTCTCTCCTCTGAAGTTGAGCGTCACTGCCTCCGTGTTTCTCGGGTTATGGACCTCAATGTGAACCTCATCGTTATCCTCGTACTCTCTAATGAGTGCCGCCTTCAGACGAGCCATTTCATTCTGCTCTCCATGCACCAGGATCTGAACACCAGTGAGTACAGATCATTGAGAAAAGCACCGAAGTTTTTAAGAGCAAACCTAGAACAGTTCTTCACATGGGGCTCACCACATGGGGAGGTTTGAGAGCTCGGATGAACTCGCTGGTCTGTTGGTAATCTGTGTGAGCTGAGAAGGAGATGTAGTCCACAGACATTTTCAGCTGCAGCTTTTGACCCGACATGGTGGTGATCTCCTCCGGCTCAGACATGATGTGCTAGAAGAACATTGATTGTTAAATCAGACCAGAGTGTAGTCTAAAGGTTATTGTGTAAATCAGGGGTGTTTCTACTTGGTGTACCAGGCACACACTCAATTTAAAGGGGCACCTTTTGCCAAGCAGTCATAGGCCTGTTATACACTACCGAGTCATTTAAATTTACACTGAGAAACGAAGAACAAATTAACGCTTAGAATTTTTACATTAATTGCATGCATTTTGCAAAGTAAGTCATAATAAAATGTGTACAAAAAAAAAATCCCGTGATATTTTCTAAGACGGCTATCATACTGTGAAAATCTCATACAGTTGCAACCCTAAATGCCACTTGAGCTTTTGGAAACATGCAGGAACATTATGGAACATCTAGTCCCTCTACTTTTTGTCTGGTTTGTCCTGTCGTTCTGCTCAGCAACCCATGACACAAATATGAGTCACTGTTAATTTACCAAAATAAAAATGACAACATTGTTCCAAACTAAACCGTTCATTTAAAGTGGCCAGGTAGGAGACGTCGAAGGCTTTGTGTTATTTCCGTTACCTTGGCGAGTGTTCCTTCCACACAGTAACCAGCGATGATGACGCCATTCCTCTTGTCTGTGCACCAGCTCTCAAAAAGCTCTCTGGAGAGGCCACTCTGCATCATACCAGGAGATGCCATCACCACACTGGGGCCAATGTCATCGAAGTGGTCCATGCTCTGAACAAAAAGGTTTAAGCAAGCTTTACTGGGTGATGTACATGTAAAAGCAGCTCTTTCCTATATTAACATAGCACTTAAATGAAGAGGTTAGAGATTAAAGCAGTTCTAAGGGTTTACAATAGGTATGGTCTACACTAGAGATGCACTGATTATATTATATACTATTATATTATATACTGATCAGTCTCATATAAGCAATTCGGTGCCGGTCATAGACAGCTACACTTGTGCTCTGAGCGACAGCAATACAAAGACAGCCACCCATGAAATACGCACTGCTTTCAGTAACATTAATTGACAATTCAATTCTTTTTCGAACTGTGTGTTTATTAGACAGACCGTTGATGATACACGCTGATGGCAAGGAAGTGTTCGATTTTAGCTATGCTCCTAAGGACACTAAAGAGTCTCTTCCTATTATAGCGCAGTACCAGTGGGGGAGCAGTGATGTGGTGTTATTTAGGTTACAACCATGTTCCAGTTCCTCACAGTGAGTGAGTGCTGTTTGTAAAATGCACAAGGAAAGTAAACAGCACAGGAAGAACTCTGAATACACTCGGAATTCTAATAAGCACCTGCTGTTATCTTCTTTTCACCTACTAGAAAGGTTGGAATTGGCCAAGAAAATTGCAACCAGTGCATCTTTCGTCTATGCTAATGTCTTAGCTAACTTAGCAAAAAAAACACGCCATTAGAGTACACCTGCGCTAGTGCCACAAATCAAGCTTTTTAAAACTTTTTACCTAACAGTGAGTGAGTAAACTGCACTGGGAGACAAAAGACAGACACCACAGTCCTCCAAGTCTTTGAAAAGACTGCTGGTGCTCAAAAGACGTCAATTTGCAAAACCGTGTGGGAAATTGGTTGCCGGTAAAGACAGCTTAACAACGAATTTATTTCACCAACTGCAAACTAACCGCCGCGCAGAATGCGAAGGTCTGTCCATGTCAGGCTCAAACCAGCCGCAGTGCCAGCATAAAAACACACTCGGCAAAACGTAGTGGAATCTAAAGTGGCTTACGACAAGAAAAGCAACACATGGAAAGACAAATACTGTCACCAGTTGGTCACGGTGCCAATTCGGGTGCTTGTGCGAGACAGATTCAAACAACTTTTGAACACCACAGAGCCAAGATATACTGACAAAGTATCTAATTATTGTTATTGGAAAAAGCTCAACAAATATCAAAATATACCTTTTTTTTTTTTCAATATCGCAACACTCCTATGCAGTACAGATAAACCTAAACACAGTCCACCCACAAACTCAAACTGCATTCCAGCGTGCCATGCTAGAGGCGCTCGGAAGACGAAAGTTAAGGATCTAACCTTGAGGTTGCTGATGTGCTTGAAGACAAAGGGATTGTTGATGTTGATGGCCTTGCGAATCTTGTCGTTCATGGCGTTGACGTAGGTCTGGTACACAGCCATGCACTTTTTGGCCAAGGACGAGGCATAATAGATAGGAATGTCATGAAGCTCTGGATGATTCTGCCAATACTCATCTGAATAAGCGAGACATGAGAGGTTACATTACTTCAATACATTTGTTATCTTCTTATTATTACATTCCCCACGTATTATCATGGTTAGGGTTGCAGGAAGCGGGAGGTGCTGAATCTCTGGAGAACACCGGGTGCAGATGCCCTGGACTGAACCCCAGTCTATTAAAGGGCTTGTCAGGGTTTGCTGTAGCAATGACAGTATTATTTTTTCAAATATAACATTGTGTTGTTTGTTTATTTATGTTTTCTGATTATTTAATGCTATCGGCATCAGTGGCCATTTCAGCTACACACAAACTCAAGTCAATTCACCTAACGTGCATGTCTTTGGGTTGATGGAGGACAAGCAGACAGAAAGGACCCAGGCCCTCCACCCTGGGATTGAACCTTCTTGCTGTGAGGCAAGAGATACTACCCAGCGGTGCTACCCACCGAGCCACCGTTCTGCCCAACAGTACGTGCAAAGTGTATAAACTACTATGTGACGATGGTAATGTCCAGTAAACATCCATTACGTCCTGTTTAACAGAACAGAATGCTCATGTAATAAAGTTTTAAGAGCCCCCCCCCCCCCAATAAGGACCCACCATAGTCAGCGTTGGCAGTGCTGCTAATCAACCACTTTACTTTCTGCTTACCAACCTCTTAACATTCACATTTATGTCACTTAGCAAATGCCCTTATCCAGAGCTTACAATTACTACAGTTTTACAATCCAAGCAATTGTGGGTTAAGGTCCTTGCTCGGGAACCCAACTGTGGCAGAGGTGGGATTTAAACCTAGACCTTCTGGTCCATAGTCCAGTACCTTAACCACTAGGCTACCACTGTCCCACTTACCAACTCCTTAACTGCTGGGCCACCCCTCCCACAGTTCTGTCCAAAATTCTTAACTTCTCACCCAATATGAGCAACAGCTCCTGTGCTCGACCCAGAGCAAAGACGGGGATGAGGCATCGGCCTTCACGGTTTACAATGTCATGGACTGTGTTACAAAAACGGGCTTCCCGTTCCTCCCTCTTCTCATGAATGTGGGTGCCATATGTGGACTCCTGCAAAAACAGACGAGAGAGAATATTTGGCGAACGAAACGAAAAAAAAAAACGACGACGACAAAACATAAACACACATCGTAACAACACCAAGGTATGATATCACAGTTTGTTACTCACAGTGATTAAGATGTCTGGCTTAACACTGGGGATCTCTGCCGCCATTAAATGTCGGTCTTCCTGCCGCGAGAAATCACCTGTATAAAGAATCTGAAAATAAAAACAGCAGTTTTTAATCTTCGCATAGGTCGTCTCACCCTCACTGAATGTTCTCTCAGCATCTCTTAGTTTTTGTCACTCAGTAGTCCCGGTTCACGAGCTGCAAGAAACGTTTCTCTACATTTTTTTTCCTCCATTTGTGTACATCGGCCCCGTGAACACAGACAAACATTTGCCTACACAGCGTACAGGCAACTCTGTAAATAGCAAATAATAATAAAATGATGATCCCAACTCACCTTCACACCAGCAATCTCGATCATGAACATGGCAGCGCCCAAGACGTGGCCAGCATGATAGCACCAAAACTTAATTCCTGCAACCTCCTTCACCTCATGGAAGTTAATCGTCTCAATCTTGTCCATGCTCTCTTCTAGATCCGTCTCTGTATACAGCATGTCGTCTGCTGAAATGTTACTGCAGAAAAACAAAAACAGTTTTGAATAATAACCCAGAAATCATTTGTCTTTAGTGGCATCCAGGAATGTGCCATTGCACAAAGAGGAAGAACAGTGACACGGGAAAGTGTCAAATGTAAACAATGAAAAAAAGTCATGTGCTGACAGTACGGCTTTCATGTCATTCACTGTAATTTCACATTTATATTTGGCAGACGCGACTTACAAAAGTGCTTTAAGACTTAAGATAAACATAATCTATTTCTAATAATCAGGAATCTAAACAAGAATACACATATGAAACTGTCATGGGTTGTGTTTTTTTTTTTTTAGAGAACATTTGGTCACAATTTTCAACAGAAATGCTCGCTCCTATTGGATGCTGCTGAAAATGGCTCATATTTAGGTACACCTTACTTGTACCAGGTTGGGCCTGTTTTTGCCTTCAGAAGATGCTGAAAACATTCCTCAGAGATTTTGATCCGTTATAACATGATGATGTCGGCTGCTTATCCAAGATGCGACTTTCTTGTGCCAATACAATTCAAAGATGATTTATTAGATTGAGATCTGGTGACTGCACAGATCGTGAGTACAGTCAACTTATTGCCATGTTCAAGAAACTAAGCATTTAAACATTGCTCATTTGGTATTAAGGGGTTCAAAGTCAGGACTCATTAGACCAGGCAGCGTTTTTCCATTCTTTTATTGTCCGATTTCGGTGAGCCCGTGTGGACTGTAGTCTCTGTTGTCTGCTCTTAGCTGACTGAAGTAGCACCCGGTGTGGTCTATTTCTGCTGTGGCCCATCTGCTTCAAGGTTCAACATGTTGTACATCCAGAGTTACCATTGGCAGTCTGTCACCTAATACCAGTCTGACCTTTCTCTTCTGACTTCTGGCATCAGCAAGGCATTTTCACATAGAGAGCAGTAGCTCACTGGATATTTTCACTTTTTCAGAGCATTCTTTGCAATCAGTACACATGGCTATGCGTGAAAATGTGCATTTTGTAAAGCAGCAGGTCGATTTACTATATGTACATGCTCTAATACATTGTGTTGCTACAATGTGATTGGCAGAATAGATATTTGGTAAACAAGCAGCTCAACAAATGTACCGTATTAATTGGCTGATGAGTGTATATTTTCCATTAAAAGAGAACTGCATAGCCATATGATGATTAAACAAAATAACACAATGCATCTACTACAATGCTATTACTTTTCACATTGGCACACAAATTCAGTAATACATGCTGCTCACAAAAATGGGCAATATTTCATTATGAGATATTTCATTTTGAAATATCCCCCCATTATTGTGAGCAGTGTATTTCAGCCATGTGTTATCACGTTTGCTGCATAATCTTGATCTCTGATAATGAAAAATGATTATCAGAACAATACCATTTTAACGGATGGTACGAACTGCAGCCAGACTAAACTTCCCGGTTGGGATTTGACATTTGAATGTATGTTTCTTTCATTGAATTTGACAAATGTCACAGTTTTTTGTTGATACCCCTGCATGTTACTGTCAACCAGCAAACTGAGTGATATGAGGAAAACTTAAATTAACTTCAAGTTTAAAAATTAAACTTGCTCTGGAGAATTAGGGGATATTTCAAAATTAAATAACCATTAATAAAATATCCTATAAAATAACCCAATATCCAATAAAATAATTTTCGTGAGCAGTGTAGGTAAGCATCAAATCAATGTCTGGTCGCTTTAACTGATGTCTTAGGGAATATTCGGCCATATATACATCTAATTCACAACTGAATGACGGAAAAGAGAATCGCAGGCAGAAACACAGAAAGCATTTCAAGTTACACAAAGTTTAAAATGAGTGTATAATAGAGTACAGGTATATCAGAATGTCCTTTAATTAACGGTATTGTTTAAAATAAAACACCATGTGTAAAGTACCCAAACTACGGAGTGATTGCAGTAATGCCCAGTCAGCATCCTGTTTCACAGAACGTAAATGCGGAGGTTAAATGGCCCACATCAGGAAATTAAAAGCAGTTGGAACAAGACAGAGTTATTCAGGAAACACAAAAGAAAATGTAGGCAGTACACACCTGACTTTGACGTAATCCGAAAGCAACCAGCGGTAGATGGCTTTGGTCGCATGGGTCATGAAAGTCCTCCCCTTAAAACTTGTCTTCTGTAAAAACCATGGCAGCGCCCCACAGTGATCCAGGTGAAAACTAAGAAAGAAGGAAAGGTTCAAACCAAACTTTTTATAGACACCTTCAGTGTCTATAAAACTAAAAAGAACATCCGTCGATCTCACTCACTGGCTGATCAGGAGCAGATCAATTTCAGCAGGATCAATCAAATCAATGTAAGGCAGTGCGTCCATTCCCTCGAGCCCTGGGTGGATTCCACAGTCCAGCTGAGAACAAATCAATTATCACTTATATATAACAATACACCCACGCTTAACTTTGGAATTTTTGATTCTTTAACACTGATTTATCACACAGGCATGTCAATGATATGGAGTTAACCTACCATAATTTTGCGTCCCTTGAACTCTAAGATGATGCATGATCGACCCACTTCTTGACCAGCACCCCTGTGATAGACCAAAAAAAAAGATTTCAGTACAGTGCTGAGTGTTTATCATCTTATGACGTACCATCTCTAGACCAGCTCAACCAGCTCATTTCTGCTGCTCAACCATGTTAACCACTCAGTTTTCGCTGGTCCAAGGTCCGAAATCTCAAAACAGAAATATTTTAACCCATAAGCTTTGCTGGTCAGCCATGTTAACCTGTACTATTTAGCTAGGCTGAAACAATAAACACCTGCAGGTCAACCATCTGAAATAATACACTGCTCCAAAAAAATCAGGGGATATTTCAAAATGAATATGAAGCGATTATAAAGAGAAGGATCTGATTTTAGTTCATTAAACTATATAATCAAAAAAGCAAATGTTGATCAAAGAATGTTGTTCAATTATGCAAACAAGACGCAAACTTGTGTATGGGTGTATGGTCACCCAAATCTGCCAAAACACACTGACAGTGATGGGCCATGGACAGCATCAGATTGTCCAGCAGTTTTTACAGGATCCTTTAAGTATTCATTTTGAAATATCCCCTAATTGTTATAAGCAGTGTAAATTTCTGCTGAACTCTCTTAACCAGTAAGCGCTTGCTGTTTAGACATGTTAACCAGTAACCCTTTGGCTTTCCCTAAAACGGAAAGCTTTTGCTAGTAAACCAGCTTAACCAGTGCTGATCAACTGTCTTCAATAGAAAGCCTCTGAAGGTCGTCGGGGAGGTTTTAGCGGATAAACCGTTTAAATAACTAAGGTTTTGGTGCTCAATCATCT
The DNA here is from genome assembly GCA_034779995.1 of Parotocinclus haroldoi. Taxonomy (NCBI): domain Eukaryota; kingdom Metazoa; phylum Chordata; class Actinopteri; order Siluriformes; family Loricariidae; genus Parotocinclus; species Parotocinclus haroldoi. The sequence continues at coordinate 11,778 of JAUZST010003784.1, forward strand.
TACCTGGTAACAAACCAGTAAACGTTTTCTCATAATTTACTGTTCAGCCAGCAAGGCCATACTTACAAACCAGTTAACCTAGCAGCAACTTTCTGCCGGTCAACCAACCAAACCAGCAGGGCCAAACTGTTAAACCAGTAATACCAGCTCAGAGCAGCATGAACTCTTATCCTCATGTTGGTTGTTTTTGTTTTGTTTTATGAATAAACTCACAAAGGTCTGATTAGGAGCTGATCGCTTTCCTCAGCTGGTACAGGAACATCTGCTTTACGTTTTGCAGCCATATTTCCTTAGTAACTTCTATTCTAATCGATATTTAAAGCATCCATGGCCATCCGAAAGCTTAATGAAGCAAAATGAAATAACACGAAGCACATTAGCGCTCTGTTCTAAACGCGAACAACGTCAACAAAAAGCCAGGCACATGTCCGCGCATAGCCTGTTACTTCAAAATAAAAGTCGATTTCCCGCCTTTCATCTAACCAAACCCTTGTACAAGCCCTTCATATATTAATGTATATTTTATATTTGTATGTATTGAAGTATCAGTTAAAAATATAGGTAAAAGTAATATTCGGCTTGAACTGAACAAATTTCATTAAGACTGTGAGACAAAAGAACACTGCTGTGTGTTTTGTTTGTTTGTTTAGTATTTTGTGCACCAAGCGGAAGCCAGTCTAATGCCAGGCTACTTAAGACACGGCACTGGGTCTGTGTGACCAACCAACCCGGATAGAAGGCACTGCCGGGACTCGAACCAGAGTCTCTGATCCGGTGGATCTGATTTATAGTCAAACGGATCAGTAAAGATATTAAGAGGTGTTAACCATGGCTATTTACAGACAGCATAACTGTCATGGCATAAGCATAAATAAACACAAATATAAATGTGTTTTATTCTATAGGAAACGCCAAAACCTGAAATGAAAAAAATTCTCCCAAATGTGCAGCATCACTTTTTCGACAGTAGATGGCACTGTGGGATCACTTGTTGAAATTTCTCGTAACGTTTAAATGAGTCAATTGCTCCAGCTGGTCTTTTAGAAGTTAATGAGTTCCAAATGCACATTGCAATTTTAGAGGAATTGTCAGCATTGTGCACTTGAGGCCAGGAAAATGCTATTTTCCAAGGTCGGGTTTATACAGAAATAACACAAGTAACTATTTTATTAATCGGTAGCAGGGACACAATCTAAAGAGTTTGAAAGAAATTGAAAAGTATCAAACTCCGTAAACAGGAGTTTAAATCTGAAATTAAATGCCCTGTATATTGCCTTATTGAAAATGCTTTGTTGATCCCAGCGATCACAGGATAAAGGTCAAACTAGTTAAATAGATAGAAAGGCAACAATAAGTCAAATACTACTTGTTACAACTGATGTATGCAATAGAGCATCTGTAAATGAACAACACACCAACTCACCTTGAAGCAGGTGAGCTACAGCAGCAGAACACCACACCTGGTGCCACTCGCGTCGTCTAAGCACAGACAAGTGAGGTCAAATTCACAAAGGATTACCAATGCTGAACAATAACAGCTTAGAAATTTGGAAAGGAAAATAGTTCTGTATGATGAGTATTCTGCTGTGACTTCTGTGTGGTAAGATCAGAATCTGGTGTTAACATCAAAGCATGGCTCACTGCCTTTTATCAGCAGTAGTGACTGTTGCTGGTGCTGTAATGGCGTGGGGGATGTTTTCTTGACAAACTGTGGGCCCCTTAATAACAGCTGAGCATTGTTTAAATGCCACAGCCTATCTGAGTATTGTTCCTCACCACGTCCATCCCTTTATGACCACAATGTACACATGCAAAACGAGTCCATGTCTTAAATGTTACCAAAGATCACCTAAACAAATCTCAGTCCAGTAGAGTACATTTTGGGTGTGGTGGAATGGAAGATTTGCATTAGTACAGCAGAAACATCCTGCAGCAACTGCGAGATGTTATAATATTAACCGAAATCTCTGAATGATGTTTCCAGAATGTTCTTAAGTCCATGACGTTAAGAACTGAGACAGTTCTGGAGGTATAACTAAATAGTGACCAGTGGGTATTTGATCACATTTCTGTACCGTTACCTTTAATCGTACTTAAAACGATTACTGAAATATAATGACATGGGGTCTGAGTTTCTGGTTTTCTTAAATAATTAATGATCTTTTTTCCTTTCTAAATGTGAAAATCAACGTCGGCATTGATCGATCAACGTCGGACTGTTTCAGAGTTACAGTAAGGGAGGATTCTGATTGGTCAATAAGTCACCGGTGTGCTTTTCTATTGGTCGATTGCTCGGTGTGCGAGTATAGTCAGTTCCCTCGGCTCATGAGAGGCAGCAGGTAGAGAACACCAGGAGCGGTGCTTTAATGGAACTGATCGCTCTGAAAAAAACGGAATAAATGTTTCTTTGTGATGGAGATTTGTAGGTGCTGCTCACAGGCTACTGCTGATATCAGTCACACGTGTTTTATTTACTGTCTATTCACAGGGAAATAGTTTAAAGACTTTCTATAAACGACACAAACTGGACGTCTTTATTTTTAAACGTTATTTTAAGCCAGTGTAAGACTAATAATGCCGGACCAGCTGTCAGTGTCGGAGTTTATGGACATTACTAATGAGGATTATAAAGCTCCTACAACTTCGATCTTCACCACCCGTATGGGACACTGCAGGAACGCCGTGGCAGGACTGGAGGAGGTGAGTCGCCCTTTCAATTTTTGCTTTGCTCAAGGGTTAGAGGATAACCTGAGTTGTGAAACAGAACTAAATAACTTCCCGAGCACAAGTCCCTTTCTTCCAGCAGTTGTTTTGTTGTATTACCGTTCTTTTCACGTTCATTATTGTTCAGTGCACTTCCTCCTTTTGGAATCGGTGGTTTACTGTACGGCTGTGCAGCTGGAGGTGAACCTCGCCCATAGTCCTGCTGAATCAAGCATAGACCTGCAGTACACGAAACTATACTACACTAACATACACTTCTACACTATCTCACACTAACCTACACTATCTCACACTAACCAACACTATCTCACACTAACCAACACTATCTCACACTAACCTACACCATCTCACACTAACCAACACTATCTCACACTAACCTACACCATCTCACACTAACCTACACCATCTCACACTAACCTACACCATCTCACACTAACCTACACCATCTCACACTAACCAACACTATCTCACGTTAACCTACACTATCTCACGCTAACCTACAAAATCTCACGCTAACCTACATTATCTCACGCTAACCTACACCGCTACACTGTCTCACACTAACCTACACCGCTACACTGTTTCACACTAACCTACACCGCTACACTGTCTCACACCAACCTACACTGCTACACTATCTCACACTAACATACACCGCTACACTGTCTCACACTAACCTACACCGCTACACTGTCTCACACCAACCTACACCGCTACACTATCTCACACTAACCTACACCGCTACACTGTCTCACACTAACCTACACCGCTACACTGTCTCACACTAACCTACACCGCTACACTGTCTCACACCAACCTACACCGCTACACTGTCTCACACCAACCTACACTGCTACACTATCTCACACTAACCTACACCGCTACACTGTCTCACACTAATCTAAACCACGCTACACTGTCTCACACTAACATACACTAACCTACACTATCTCACACTAACCTACACTGCTACACTATCTCACACTAATGAAGTTGAGACATTGTGGAAAACATAAATTAAAACAGAATACAATGGTTTGCAAATTCCTTTCAACCCATATTCAATTGAATACACTACAAAGACAATCTTTAATGTTCAAACGGATAAACTTTGTTTTTTGCAAACATTCACTCACTTAGAATTTGATACACATTCCAAAACAGTTGGAACAGGGGCAACAAAATGCTGGGAAAGTTGATAAACACTCAAAAAACACCTGTTTGGAACATTCCACAGGTGAACAGGTTAATTGGAAACATTGGAGTGTCATGACTGGGTATAAAGTGAGCATCTCCTGAAAAGGCTCAGTTGTTCATAAGCAAGGGTAGGAGGTTCACCACTCGAACAACTGTGAACAACTGTGAAACAAAATTTCTCAATGTGCAGTTGCAGGGAATTTATCAATAGGGATTTTATCATCTACAGTCCATAATATCATGAAAAGATTCAGAGAATCTGGAGAAATCTCTGCAAGTAAGCAGCAAGGTGGAAAACCAACATTGAATGTCTGTGACCTTAGCATGGGTAACATGCACATCTGTGAAGGCAGCATTAATGCTGAAAGGTAAATGCAATAAAAAGTTTTGGAGCAAGATCTGCTGCCATCCAAGCAACATCTTTTTCAGGGACGTCCCTGTTTATCTCAGCAAGTACGGGTACTAGCCTGACCTGCCTGCACTCAAGACCTGTCTCTTATTGAAAATGTGTGGCGCATTATGAAGCGCAAAATATGCCAGTGGAGACCCCAGACTGTTGAGCAACTTTTTTTGAATTTGTACATCAAGCAAAAATGGGAAATAATTCCACCTACAAAGCTTCAACAAACAGTTCCCAAACACTAACTGAGTTCTGTTAAAAGGAAAGGTGATATAACACAGTGGTAAACATACCCCGTCCTCTTTTGGAACTCTTTTGGAACGTGTTGCAGGTGTCAAACTCCAAATGAGTGAATATTTGCAAAAAACAATAAAGTTGATTAATTTGAACTTTAAATATCTTGATTTTATAATGTATTAAATTAAATATAGGTTGAAAAGGTTTAGCAAATCATCGTATTCTGTGTTTATTTATGTTTTACACAATGTCCCAACTTCATTGAAATTGGGGTTGTTACCTTGGAAAGTGCATCAGTAAGTCACTCTAGATAAGGATGTCTCCTTAATGTAAACTGACCTGCCATAGGACCCTGGTTCTCAAAATAAACCCTCATGAGATCTGTGACATACATTCAGGGACACAAATAAATGTATTTATATTGGGACAGTGGAAAGCACAATCATCTAATACAGCTATAGATGTTATTTTATATCTTTAAATATATATATTTTAGTACTGTATATGAAAAAGTCAATTTGTT